>JADLZL010007559.1:0-101192 GCA_015844335.1 Chrysopogon serrulatus | reverse complement strand
GTCGGTTCCTTTGTTTTCCTCGAACCGATCGGTTGTAGTCACTCCTCAAACCGAAATTTGCTTACACCCAACAAACCGAACCAAGGTGTCGGTTTAAACCGAAGCCAACCCAACTGGTCAATCTCGGTTCAGACCGAGGACCGAACTCATACTACCAAACAATCGGTTAATGATTTTCTGTGCAATCACAACCATTCGGTTCTTATTTTGTGAAGACCGAATTTGCGATCCTCTTAATTTCCACCACAGTCACTCTTCTCCGCAGGCAAGAAACGCGAATCACAATGATTCCAGGAATCGCCCCAAAGGCGGCGGCGGTGCCGGTGGCCTCGGCGCCTCAGCCTCGGCACATGTTCGTGTTCGGCGCGGGCTTCGTCGGCCGCTACGTCTCGGAGCGTCTCCTCGCGCAGGGCTGGTTGGTTGCCCCTCCCTCTTGCCCTCCCTGCTGCTCGCTAGCTGGGCGGCGCCGGCGCCGAAGCCGGCGCAAATCGAGCCCGCTCCTTCCTAATTTCCAGTCCCCACGTCTCAGCCTGAATCCTGATTTGGGAGTGGGTCAATCTGCAGGCAGGTCTCCGGGACGTGCACCAGTGTCACCAAGAAGGAGCTCGAGATGCTGGGCATGAATGCTTCCGTTTTCGATGCTACAGAGAGCAGGTGTGGATTCGTGCTGCTTATCCTGTCCCCCTTTCATTCTTGAACTCGTTTCTAGCCTGCTCCGTTTGTGCTTAAAACACCAGCCAGAAACATTTCTAAATAATGAATCAAATATAAGGAAAGCAGAAACAACCTAAATCGTCAATAAGTTGCTCAATTCACCTGTAGGAAGTACAATAGTAAAGCAGGTGGGAAGCCCATCCTGTATCCCACTGATTATTCCATTTATGTTAGAAATCCCACCGGCATATTGTACTTGCAAATAACGTAGAAATGGGCCACATAGCCGTTTCTGGTGAAATCATGCAGAAGCAGGTGGTAACAATTTTTTTTTGGGTTACTAATCAGTCAGTTTGGCTTGTAACACATTGCTTGCACTAGGTAACTATTTACAGCATAGATTCCCTAGCCATACTTCAAGCCTATCAGATAGGCTAGTTGGTAGAGTTTATTTTACTTTTACCATGATATCAAACTGTGTATCTGACTCCATTCTGAGGTCTGAGCATCCCTTGTTACTTAGCATGTGTTTTTCACATCCTCTTGGGCCTGATGGTTGTATGTTTCTGTACATAAATATCTCTGTGCTTGGTTGACTTTTAAGTGGTTATTACTGATAGACATGCCGCTTCCAGCCTAGAAAATATTCACAGTTTGCGACAAGCAACTCACTTGCTCATCTCCATCCCACCCATCCCTGGAATTGGTGATCCTGTAAGTTACAAGTCAATCATTGCTTGCGTTTGTTTGATCAAGCATTAATGCTAACTGGATTTCACTCTATGGTAATTTGCACCTGTTACCCCCAGCTACTTAATTTAGACGAAGACCTGAAGAGAATACTCAGCCATGGTAATCTTGAATGGTTATGCTACCTTTCGTCAACAAGTAAGCTCTCCAATATTTTGTTCACATTCAGCTTTAATTGCATGATAGTTTCATTTAACCAGTTCATTGTTTGTAAATCATATGCTACATGGGTTGGGGATTTCAGGGCTGTCAGGGTGAAGTTGCTCTTCTGCTGCTCAAAGTTGTAAAGTTTTATTGGGGTTAGTCAAGAGAATTGCTGCTATCAGTCAGGGAATTTCCACACTAAATAAGCAATATTTTATTCATAAGATAAAATCTGCAATATTTGAAAAAACTCAACCTGCGGAGGCAAGACCAGCCCAAAGATGTTGCGTTAAGAAGAAGCTTCTCATGCGCAGGCCAAAAAACACCCCAAAGGCCAGCTGCCCTGTACGTGCTGCAGACATGTGTATCTCGCTAATACCGATTTATAATGAGGGGTGTTTTTAATCCTGGCCTTTTATATTCGCTCCTATGGGAAGTTGAACCCAAAACCTTGCAGTATCATTAGAATTTGATGTTTCTTACGAAAACTGGTGGGTTCAAATAGCGAGGAAGAAAAACAAATATCTTCTCTAAGCAGTTGTGATGGAGAGACTTGAAATTTAACTATCTATATATGCCCAAACATCCAAACATGGGTATACACCCCTCATATAAATCTTATTTAGTCGCCAACATATTATATGTTGAGTAACATCAAATTGTGCAGACTGCTTCTTCCATTCTTCTGCTTATATCATGTTAGCGATTAATTATACAACAAACTGGCATGAAGTATATTTACAAGCATTTTGTGGCTAGCACTGTATTTGGAGATCTGTGGGTGATTTGCACAGGGCAGCTATTGCAGTTGACGATTAATCGATGAATATATTTTTTTTCTTTTGTCATGCACTCAATTTGAAGTTGTCAAACATTGAAGCTGAGTCCAGGGTAATAACAAATCATGCTATGTTCAGTGCAACATATAAGAGATTTTCCTTAGAAAGCTACTTCATAACATTTTCTTACTTTCAGGTGTGTATGGTGATTGTGGTGGTGTATTGGTTGATGAGGAGTAAGGGACTCATTGGTTCTTTTCTTGTCCATGAAGTACATTATAATAGAAAGCTAAATACACTGCTGTGCATGCAGTCATACAGTAAACCCAAAGAGCGAGTCTGCCAAATTAAGATATAATGCAGAAAAAAAGGATGGCTGAATCTTATTGATGATCCAAATCTGTCAGCTTTTATATTCCGTTTAGGTGGAATATATGGGCCTGGAAGAAGGTTTTGACCTGCTGAAATTTCATTCCATTTCACCATTTTTATTTCTACTACAGTTTGGCTCCAAATATGGAACATCTGTTGGCATGCTGGTTAGTAGCACTGTGTCAAGCTTATGAAAACTGAAAGTCTGAAACATATCTATAGTGCCAAGTTTGTATGCTTATTGAAAAAAGGTGGCCAAATAATAGAATAGATTATGACATGAAGAATAATCTTATTGGATACTGTTGTAGTACCTTGATAACTGTTTTGTGAAATCCTGTGTTTCATAGTTCTTATTCCTATATTCCAATGACTGGACTCTGTTTACTGCAGTGCTTTGGACACCTTAGCCAAGAGCAAATCTTTGTCACAGAGACAAAAGTTGCGAGAATCTAAGCAGTATACTGCACGAATCCATGTGGCTGACATCTACCAGGCTGTCTTGGCTAGCATGAGCATCAGATGTGCAAGGTTTCCTATTGATGTAACTTCAGTTTGTGATATCTTTAACAGTATTTTGGTCTTCATTCCTTTGCTTGTGGGAATGCACAGCCAGGAGATTCAATTTTATCTCTACTTTCTCTAGAAGGCATCTTAGCAGTTAACCAACATAATTACATCATGCATCATGAAGTTTCTTATGCTAACAAGTAGGGTGGAAATTTCACATTTTTCTGCTATGAAACTTTGAATGCTACCATTCCAGTCATTCTGACTTTTCCAGATACATAGCTTTTATTATGTATGTAGACATAATATATATCTAGGTATGTAGCAAAACCTATGTATCTAGAAAAGCCAAAAGTACTTATTTGCAATGGAGGGAGTACCATGTTTAGTACCTCTAGATGCAATATTTGCATGTTTGATATTCTGATGATCTGATCATACATTATCAAATATAAACTTCAATTCAAACCGAAGTACAGTTTGTAGTCTAGTTTTTAGTCATGTTTGGTACTTTCGCAGCGACCTAGTGAAGTCTGAAATTCTTGTTTGCTAATGATTCGCTTCTCATGTTTATAATTCCATTCCAGGAAAATATTTAATGTGGTGGATGATGACCCTGCCCCAAGAGCTGAAGTTTTTGCGTTTGCTAGGAGTTTGATACAGAGTAGATATCCTGATCTGATAACTGAAACCGTGGATGCCAAGTCTACAGGCTTAGATTATCAAGAGATAATTGTACCTGCAGAGAAACGGGTTTCTAATGCTCGGATGAAGCAGGAACTTGGTGTTAATCTGCTTCATCCAACTTATAGATCTGGCCTGCAGAGTATCCTCGATGCTTGGCAAATTCAATCCCAACTTCCCAATAGAAGTCAGTGATGTTTTAGTTTTGGAAGACATATAGGTGTATGTACGTTTATCTGAGCTTGATTTGGTTCAGATATAATAATTTAGTGGATGATAGACCCCCACGTTGTAGCGTACACGTTGTAGCCTTTTTGCGTAGTTGGTCTGGTGTTCCTGATATTTTTAGCAATGTTTACAAATCTTATAGTCCAACCTTGTCGTGATTAGTCGGGCCTAGCTGGTTCTAACATTCCATAGTTGTCCGATATATTTACGTAGTATGTACACATATAATATATATGTACACTGTTCACAGTAAACAAGCTTGTTTCTGAGAGTTGATTTCTGTACTGTCTAGAACTCCGTATCCGTGTCCCATACTTCATTTCTTCGCTGCTGAAATAAAAAAGGTGCATAATTAGCAGCACTGATGTAGTCTTGACTATTGACTAACTTAGATGTAGAGCAGCTCAGCAACATCACTGCAGCATTAGCTCACTGGAGCTAGAGCATCTTAAAGAAACACGTAATTAGCAAACCATAGCAGCTAGCATGTACATAACTAAACAAGTTTAGTATGTAGGCTGATAAGTTCAAGTGTTCAACATAAATATTCGGATTCAATAGTCCAACACAAGCAGGCAGCTAGCCACCTAATAAATTAAGTAATTAGGCAAATCATTATTCAAATCATCAAATGAAAGCTTCCATGTCCATCTCCAATTGGTGCAGATCCATTCATAGTATATGTATAGATTCTTCTTCATCCTCTGTTTCAACAGTATTTTGGCTTATCAGCCGACTTATAAGTCCTGCGAAACAGCTTGTTGCTGAATCAGGTTGGACATGCTGATCTTGTCTTCACTGTCATCTCCTCCATCAGTATCTTGGGCCGTTGTCTTCCTTGGGGCTGGGCAGTTCCAATTCGTCTTCCTCCTAGCAAAGTTCCTGTTCCTAGCATAAGTATGCTTGACTAAGGCAGCAGCAGAAGTTCTATGCAGGTTACGTCCCTGTGGACCCTAACTAGCACCAATAACTTTATCCAGATGAGCCTAATTAAGTCGTAGCAGTGCCATCACGTGTGAACTAGTTCACAATTTTCATCAACTCATTCGTTTTCCCATTGAAATTCTTCAAGGAGTGAGCTGCATTTTTTTTCATTTGGAACCAAGCTCTGTATTTTCTTAAGAAAAACATTTTCATCTTATTGTTGTAGCTATCATACATCAAAAACTTATTAATCTTTTGTGCACTTATTTTATTGTTCGACAAATAATATCTAGTATAGTAGTGTTCATATATGGACATGCTTGTTATTGGTCGGCACAGTGTTCATGTATCCACACGGTATTTTTTTTCCCTAAAAAAACCATTGTTTCTTTTCCAAATGAGCAAACGAATTTATTAATAATTTATAGAAAAAAATTTGCTATTGGACATTCCAAGTGATGGTCTTTTGCTAGCGGATACTCATTTTCGAGCGATTTGTTGAAAGACAATTCTACTTATTTATTGTCCGCTAGTAAAGAACCATCACTTGGCATGTTCAATAGCAAATTTTTTCTAATTTATAATGTGTATATACTCTTGTTTTTAACACTTTTTTTTTCTGTACAAAGCGATTGGATTGACTGTTCTTCTAGCTTAGGCAGGAGCCAGATATTTGTATTTTTCCCCCCCTATATATACTTTGGGAGGCACATTATCAAAACATCATAAACTGTTTTTTCAAGTCTACTGCGGTTCCCGATGAGACCGGCCGGCTGCCTGGATCATGTACGGACATGTATGTAGCAGAGATGGAAACAAATTTGCGTACAAAATTTACTAGCTAGTTCTGGTTGTGTTCGTCAAAATATGCAGATCAATCCTAATTGGATTCCTTGAGTTAAACTGATATATTACATTATGACAACAATGATCCCCTCCTTCCTCGCATATACGTGAAGAAAGAAGCAGCTACAAGGCAAGCATGGCACGCACGAGTTGGGCTGCCCATAAGAACGCGACGACACCCAGCATGTTGACAAGATTGTCAGATAAGCTGAGCAGATTCGCCTGCGGATTCTCGCCATCGGCGGTAATGGCGCCGCCGCACCACGACGACGATGAGCCTGCAGGGGCGCCCTACAGGTTTCCTGGCTATGCTGGCTTCAGCTCTGCACTCCTTTTCTTCTCCGATAGAGATGACGAATCATTATCATCGTCATACGCGTCATCGATCTCATGTATCGTCGCCGACGATGTTTTGGACGATCCACCGGCGGAGGACAAGGAGACGACGCTCCCGTGCGTCGCGTTCCCGTCGCAGCACGGGTACATGGTCTTCTCCCTCGCCGAGGGCCGCATGCGCGACGGCGTCCGGCTGCGCCCGGTCACCGGACGCCGGGTCGTGCCGTCCCCTTTACGGCGGCGCGGTGCTCGCCACGCACCTGTCGTCTTTCAGGCACCCGTCCGTCCTCGTCGACCCGTTCACCGGCGAGTCCGCGCCGCTCCCGGACCTGCCCGTCCCGCTCTTGTACAGGGAGCCATCGTCGGTGTGCGAGCCCGAGGCGCCGCGCGTGCAGGGCCGCCGCCGCGCGGTGCCGCCCACCGACGACGGCTTCGCGTGGGACCAGTCGCCGCGCGGCGTCATGATCGCGCGGGGCGACACGGTGTTTTTCTGCGAGGGCGGCGACCGCGGCGGCGAGTGGACGACACTGTACCGGTCGACGACCTCGTCGGGGATGACCGTGAACTACCGCGGCGGCTTCTTCTTCGTTCTCCAGCAGCGCACTCTGGTCACCACGGTCATCGACGCGAGGACGCTCGACAAGGTCGCGGATATCTGGCCGCCGCCCGGCGACGACGCCGTCGACTGCGTCCACCTCGTCGCCTCCACAGACGACGTCTTGTTGCTTGTCCACCGGGCGAGGGACATGGACTGTGAGCTCTTCTCCGAGGTGTACCGTGCCAGACACAAGAAACCGAGGCCGAAGTGGTCCAAGGTGACCGACATCGGCGACCGCGCGCTGTTCGTCGACAGGCTCCATGGCTTCTCGGTGGGCGTCGGCGCCGAGGACGCCGGCGGCGGCGGCGGGGTGAAGAGGAACTGCGTCTACACGATCAGTGCTACGCCGGTGGAAGACCCGCAAGGGCGCCGCATTGTGGTGTACAACGTGGAGGAGTTCCACTTGGATAGGCCGGAAGTGGGAGGGACGCTGGAGTGTCAGCTCGGAGGCAGCCAAGTTGAGCAGATGTGGGGAGAGCCGTACTGGATGATCCCAACGAGCAGAGAGGATCCCTAGGAGGGGTTAATTCCATTGTTACCATTGTGGCAGTCCCACGATGGTTTATCCCTATTAAATGAGACATCTTACGAGGAAGGAAAAACACAGAAACCGTTTGGTAAGAAACGACGAAAATTTTAGAAACCGCAAAGGCATTGGGGAGAAACTGGATGATGATGGACCGCTCCGGGCTCGCCGCGTCGCCGTCCGCCGAAGCCGCGCCGCCGAGACTGCAGGGAGGCTCCGTCGTCCGCGGAGGCTGATCCCGTGCCGGCCGCTCGCCCATCCGCATAGACGCGCCCGTTCATCGAGTTGCGCTCGCTATGGCGTCGTCCGTCCAACCACACAGACCACTCGCCGCGAGGCCATCCGTCCATGCTACCTAGGCCACGCCGCCGTCCATCTATGCCGCGCTCCCTTAGTCGCTTCGCCGCTATCAGCCCAGGCCGTGCTCGCCGCGCCGCCGTCCATGGTTCCATGCCGCCCTCGCTGCGCCGCTATCTGCCCAGGCCGCGCTCGCCGCGTTGCTGTACGCCGGGCTGAACTCGTCGCGGTGCGTCCATGCCTTGCCGTACGTTGACAATTAGCAATAGCAATGGTAAAAATTTTCGGTCGGCAGCTTGACCGAAAGGATTATCCGTACATTTAATACTTCTTTAATTATAAAATCAAAGGCTATCACCCGACTTTATTGAAAAGTTTAACGAGAGCCGACGATTTTTGGGTGCTGGGGTTACCAGCTTGGCACAGTTACCTACAGACGGGTTCACAACTCGGAGAGCGAACTCGATCGAGCTAGAGTTTAGGTTCAGGGTATCTCAAACCCTTTACAGGTTCACACACAACTGCTTCCTAGAAAGTCAAACAGAGAAAACGATCTAAGAAACTAAGCTAGGGCTACATTGACGACGCCACGTTAGCTGCAAGCAGGTTGATCATCTCTTCCGCCAACGGCTCCATCTTCGGTTTTAAAAGGGGGCGCCAGGATTTCACCATCATCATTGTCTTGTAAACGGGAGCCTCCAACGAAACTTTCTTGTTGAACACCACATCATTGTGTGCCTTCCAGATTGACCACATTGCACCTGCACGAATAAACGATGATACTTTTTGCTTGATTCCACTAGCTCTCTCTAAAATCTCTATAAACAAGTTTGAGCAGCTGGTTGGCGAAGACGGCCATCCCAGGCTTTCTTGTAGGAAGGACCATAAGAACACCGCTGATGGATATTGGAAGATAATACGATCAATGAATTTGGGTAAGTCACACACATAACAATCTCTAGGACCTGACCACTTCTTTCGCAATTGAACTCCACACTGTATTCTGTCATGCGCCACCATCCATACGGAAATCTTGACCTTTAGAGGCCCTGGATATTTCCAGATCATCATCATTCGGACGTCTACCATGCCACCAAATGTCATCACTTTATACAGAGAGCTTGTAGTGTATCTGTGAGACCTCTCTAAAGACAGTACGGACATCTCGCCTAGCCGACTAAGTAACTAAATTTAACAAGGATTGTAGTTCTGTCCACTCACATCTAATAGATCCATTCATTTGTCTTCTGAACGCAATGTTCCATTGGCCACCGCAAAAAAGCTTTAGCACTAGTATAGAAAATGATTTCTCTTGGTGGTGGCATTTTATTTTTATAGACGTTTTTGATTAGCGGACACCGGTGAAAATCAAACAAGGGGCCCAAATCAAGAACCTCCACTAGAAATCCATTTCAGTGACGTTTTTGTTAATCCGCCAATAGAATTGAATTTCTATTAACAGTTCTCTCAATGAAACCACCAGGAAAAATGCGGTTTTTTTTTTAGAAACAACCACTAGAAATGCACTAGAATTTTAAAATTTGAATTGGCCAAATAACTTCAAATGGAGAAGCAGTCTACGTGAAAAGTTATAGAACTTAAAAGTTATGAAGCTTTGTAGTTGAAACCTTTTTCATTTGAAAGCATTTAGTTGAGGATAATGACCATAAAAGTTTGAAATTTAAAATTCAAAAAAAAAAAAAAAAGCCTTAGATGGAGCAACACTCTAAATAAAGTGACAGATCTCAAAAAGTTATAGAACTTTTCATTTGAATTCATTAAGGGGTTTAAATAATCAATTTACACTCGGTTTAGTATAATATGTGGGAACCAAAACGTAATCTAGATAAATGACAAAAATGTGGTGTAGTGGTAGAGGGGGTACGTGTGAGGGAGATTCACAGATTCGAATCCCGCCGTCTACGTAGCGCACAATATCATGTGTCACGTGAAAAATGTGCGACTTACGGTTTTCGACGAAGACGGGTGGACGGTGGCCTCCCCATGTTATTTTTTTCTATTTTTTTACTATTTTCTAGATTTGAAAATATAAATTCTGGACAAATATTTCTGACGGTTCCTTACGAAAACTGCTAGGACGATTTCCCACTATAAATCATGAGATCCAAACAGGATCTAAAACTACTCAAGTAGTTTCCCTGCCACGGTAATAAACTAGCTAGCAATAGAAACCAACTCATTCAGCGCAATGTTTGCTCCGTAATAAATTTTCTAACTTAGTCACCACCACCTTTCTCTCTCCTTTTCCTTTTTTAGAGTTCCGTCCCTTTTTCCTTTTTCCCTCTTTGTCTGCTTCATGTTTCTTTCTTCTTTGCTGGCTATAGTCAAGGCTTCTCGGGTGTGCGAGTAGCCGAAGGCATAGCGGCGGCTTAGGGAAAGCCTACATGAGGAACAATGGCGGCTCAGGCAACGTTCACGGACGCGCGGCATGGTGCCATGGTGGTGGCTCGGACAGAGGTGCGACGACGACAACACAGGCTAGGCACGTGTAAAACTCCAAAATTTTCCATCTTAAGGTGTGAATAGAAAGCACTACATACAATTTTATGATTTTAATATCCTTTTTTAAAAACTTATAATATTTATATAAATTGTTGTCAAATGAGATCAAAAGTGATTTTTATAATTAAGTTAACATGATTTTGTTCTTGTTGGTTTTTTTTGAGGGGGGCTCTGACTTTATTTATTCAATATCATAAGAATTACAAACTCCATCAGAGGCTCCAAAAACCAAACATATCTACCTATCAATAAATTTACAGAGCTTCTAACTAATAAATGAGCATCGACATTTGATTTTCGTCCTTCATGAACAAACTCGGCTCTAGAAAAGCTCCTTCTTCTATCATTGATCTCTCGGACAATTGGTCCAGTATCTACCGAACCCCTTGCCCAAAAGACTCCTCACCACATTGGCACAATCATTTGCTATCCTGAAAGAACACAAGCCAAAATCGCTGGCCAATGCAAGACCTTCACGGCAGGCCACGGCTTCAGTCACCTCCGGGTCGGTGTGCCCTTCCACCACCAAGGCAGACTACTACAAAAATTGCCAACTTCGTCTCGGGCAACAGCCGCTGCCGCCGCTTGACGCGAATTTTGGACATCGCTGCGTCGACATTAATCTTTGCCACGCCGCCTTCGGTGGTCTCAACCAACGCGGGACTGACACCGTGCCACTGGGCGCACCTCCAGGCACCCTTGGTTGATCTCCTCAAGTTTCCCGATGAACCTTTCAACAAAGGCATGTGCCGAAAACGAGCTCTAGAATTGGTTCTCGTGGATCGCCTTGTGCCTTGCAAACCATATTGCCCACAGGCGAACAACCACTCGTGTGATCTCTTCCGCCGTGTTCGCTGGTCGCACGGCTACTTCGGCTGCCTGTCTGTCTTCATGTTCTTGGCTGCTGGTTGCTTGTTGGTTTTTTTTTTGTTGATGATGTTTATACCAAACTAGTTTTGGGCCCCTCTTCAGGATCAGCCTTTTGTTTTTCATCTATAGCACAGCCCAGTTCTAAGGCCGCGCCATACGCCGAGCCCAAGTCCGACGGCCTGAGCCTAAGCCTAAGCCAGCGAGTCCTGATAGAAGTTCCTGTTGCGGCCGCCACCGATCACTTCGTCGCTGGTCGCCACCCAATAAAGCGCTCCACCTTGACGCAGCACACGCCGGAACTGCTGACCACGACGCAGCCTGCAACCATTAACCATCATCAAGAGCCAAGCTCTGCCTCAACGCGGCATGCACCTTCGGCCCCTGGTCTGTCCGCGACTCCGCGGTACGAGTGGAAGATCAGTACAAGAGTATGTTTTCGAAAACTGGCTAAATCAAATACAGTATTTAAACACACACGCGTCTTCCAGGCATAGGTAAGCTTTTGCCCATGCTTCTAAAATTCGATCTAATATTCTACGTATATTCCCTTTGTCCCACGTTTAATTGGATGTCTAGGATTAGAGGAAGGAACTCAGTGTGGTTGCGAAATTATCATTCCGCTCCGATCCTGTAAAGTAATAGCTGGCACCAACTAAATAGACATAACACGATTACTCTTAAGGTACACTTGTACTAAGTGTCTTATTTGATTATTCTAAGGCCAATCTCAATGGAGTTTCATAGAGAGTGTCATTACATTAAATAGGATGATGTACGCGCCAGAAAAATCACTTTTTGCATGAAATTAGAGGAGAGAGAAGGAAAAGTTTCAGTGAAACCCGAACGAAACTAGGCTGGGAATGCAAATCGTTTCATCTTGCCTCCTCGCGAGCGATTCTGCGTTGCGAGCGAGCGACGTTACCGCAGGCCAGGCGAGTCCGCCCTGCGACCAGCGGCGGGTGGCGCCTCCACCTTGCCGCGCCGCTGGCCGTCGCATGCTCCGCTTGGCGCCGCCCCGCTGGTGAAGCGCGAGTCCCCGCCCCCGCGCCGCGGGCTGGCGCCGTCTCCGGCGGGCGCGAGCCCCATGCGCTGGCGCCGCCCTTGAGCAGCGCCCGAATATAGCCGCGCCGCGCCTTCCGCTACGGCGTGGCCGCGGGCAGTCCCGACCGCCGCCCCTCCCGCCGCGCGCGACCGCTGGCCACCTTGCGAACGCGCCCCGTCGCGACCGGGCGCGCCTGGCCACGCGCGAGCACCGCCCCTCCCGGGCGCGACCCGCTGGCCGCCTTAGCGAACTCAAGCGCGCGCGAGGCCCGACGTGAGGCGCAAGGTCCGACGCCCAGCGAGCTCCTCCGAGACCGCCGCCGCGCCAAAGGCCAGCCAGCTCGTCCGCCGCGCCGAGGCTGCGCGCACACGCTTTCGCCGCGAGGGCTGCCGCCTCGCGCGCTCGGTCCGGCCAGCGCCGAGGCCGCCCGTGCGCGAAGCTTCGCCGCACTGAGGCTGCTTCGCGCGCGTGAACGCCGGCCCGGCCAGGGCTGCGCCGTGCGCTCGGCCTTCCTACGCGCGTCGCTGCTTTGTGCCTGTGCGTGCAGGCGAGCAGACTTGTCAATGGCGTCGATCTAGCACATCCGTGGCTGCGAAAGTAGGCAAGCAGACTTGTCAATTTTCTCTACAGCCGCAAGCTTTCTCTGGCTCGCCTCACTGGCCGACGTGAACTGCGACGCGAGCGTGCCGTGCAGCTCCGCCTCGCCGGCCACCGCGGGCGCGAGGTCCGGTTTCGCCGGGGCGCCGCAAGCTCCACCTCGCGGCCGCGACTCCGCGACTCCGCCTACGAACGTCCATGGCCAGCGCATCTGTACGACAAGGAGGAAGTAGAGATGAATGGGACCCACAAAAAGAAAAAAAGATATATGAAACTGTCAAATTGCCCTATACATCGGTAAAGAGACTTTGTTTCGCGCGCTAAAATTTCACGTCTTGAAAGTTCCTGGATGAAATCTCCCATTGAGACTGGTGTTACTATTTCAGTACAATTATTTTATTTTGAAAATAATCCGACAGCCACGTGCGGGTGCTCGTACGATCCGATCGGCTAGCGAATGCAAGGCATGCAAAAATAACGTCGCCACTGCGGCACGGCCACCTCATCCATGCAAGCATGCAGATGCAGCGCAGACGTGAATTTTCGTGAAACGCACGTTGCTTTTGTGGGAAAGGCGTGGACACCATTTTTATGTTTGTCCGGCGTCCGTAGCCAGGACCGGGAGTCCTTCCACGGTTCCACCGACACCGTGGGGGGCGCTGCCGCGCGCACTGGCCAGAGAGAGGAGACAGTGTGCTGGGCTGTGCTGGCGCTGCCCCTGCTGCTGCTGGGCACCTACTACGCTGCAGGTGCCGTCTCCCGGCCGCTTGCGTTTGATTGGTTGAGTACTCATCGATCGCATGCATGGCAACCACCGGTCCATGGCGCCACCTGCTTCCTCGGTGCTCCGTGCTCCAGCTTGATGACGGATAGGACACTTCTTTGTTTTTTTTTTTTTGAATTTGGACAAACTTTATTCAACAGCATATAGCTGTGAGAAGGGAGAAATCTTCCCAGTTTTTACATCGGCTAGCGCCATTTAGGACAGTTCTTTGACTTCTTATACATGATCAGAGAGGGTGTAGTTTAGATTTAACTATCATAATTTATTTCTTTTATAGGTACTTTCGGGCGGGGGCAGATTTTTTAAAGGGTTCTCGTATTTTCCGTATAATAAATAAATATATATAAGGACACTTCTGATATAAAAACTAGAATGACTTTATTACTATTGATTAAAGAGCCAACTAAACAAAATATTGATGTTACTTCAAAAAAAAAAAACAAAATAGTGATGTCGTTGCATTGGAATTCAAGAACAAAGGTGATGCGAAATCATTTATTAGATATAAGAGAAACTTATGTCTATATATGATCGAGACAGAAGACATGTGATTAGTCAAAATTTTATTTTAAAAATTAATCATTAAAAATATGACTTCTATAATAGTGTAAACGTAATTAATAGGAACATAATTTTTTACACTTGTGCTTTAATAGTCAAATTACTATGGCGAGTTTAATTATAATTCTTTCTCTCCCTTAAAAAAAACAACTTTATCATCAACCACTGCTGCGGCCGCGGGACGAATAATAACGCAACCTAGCGAATACATGTACCGCTAAGCATGAGAAATTAGGTATACATGTGTCCAGTCTAGCTATGTGGCAGCAATCATGTCGCAAGCAAACAAATAGCCATGGCATTTTCAGTTGCATTGTCTCTCTCTGTCTCAGTCTAGGTAAAAGTAATTTTCAGATACGCAAATTATTTGAGAACCGGGTACAATTTATTTTATTTGGTGATTTTCGCCCCGCTTCTAGACAAGGGTGAGTAGATATTGTTAAGATAATAGATTGACAGGTATAACTAGACCTCACTATCTATTACTCTCAACATGCAAGATATCCACCTCTAGTCTACTACTATGTATTTATGTCCAATTAGCATTTGCAATTATGATCAAGACACATCATTTTCTAACATGCATTTAGTTGTACACATCAGCATTCCACGTCATCGACTAACATTAACTTATAACTGTTTATCCCTTTGTATAATTAATTTTATCCCAAATCATAAGCAATTTCCGCGGCAGCGCAAGGGTATTCACTTAAGAGAGCAAACCCATCATTTGCTTTGTGGTTATCTAGTGCCACTTGTAAGGTCTAGTTGCATTGCATCTTATAATCAAGTGGTTATAAACGGATAGCCATATACTTCTGGTGGGGATTCGATCATGTTCTTGATTACCAAGGGATCAATGTTTGCAATAGGGGTTATAAAAAGATGAGAAAGAGAGGACCTATGGTGGATCAGTGTCACTATAAACGTCTAGGCAATCGCAATGTGAGTCATGGCGTGCCTTATGCGCATCCTGTTGTTTCATACAACAATGACCAGTGTGGTTTCCTGCCTCAAGATACGATGACTGTGCTTGACCCCTCAGTCATTCAGTTGGACCCCTCAACGGGTCGACTCTGACTAGCCGAGGTGTTGGGAGGTCGGCCCTTCACGTCAAGCGCTGCTTTCCTAGTTGGAATGCCATCTAATTGGCCAGACATGGGATCTTTGATGTGCCAAATACCATTTCCTCGGTTAGAGTCGGGCATCCAATTGGTTAGAGTCGGACAGAGGGTTAGCTTCCTTGGACGATATTATGGTCTACGTGGTACATTTATTCATCACCTTTTGTGCTTAGAATTGATGGGGCAATAGTTAGAGGTCAAACCATGGTGAATTTAGGCGTGTTTATCAGTGTCCACTGACTCGGATAACATATGCAAAACCTTTACTAAAAACATTCTTCATGTCATGTAAGGATTTTTAAGCTAACCTTGATGACCCCAGTGATGTTCTCCGCTAGATTCACCCTTACCATCAAAGCTATTAATGAATGTGGCATGCATGATTATAAAAATATGTACTGCAGGGTGGTAGTGGTACACATCCGATCCGTGCCCAGAGAACTAGAGAACTACTATATACGAGAAAAATAAAGAAGTGAACACAAGATAACTATGTGTGTCCAGCCAAGTTTCAAAATACACTCAAGTTGTCGCGGCAATGCAACTGCTTCTCTATAACATGCATGATAAATGCATAACAGAGCCTTTGCTCTGAGGTCGCTATATATATAGTACTACTACAACATGCCAAATTGTTGACTTTCCTAGGTAAGAGCACTATTGGTACATTATTGTGTATACGTACTGTATATTGCAAATTAGAGATTAACATGCACGATCGAACATGTTGCATTCATATCCAACAGGCCAGAAGTAATGCAGCATACGTACTGCGATGACTAGTGTGTAGCTTGTACGTACACCAAAAAAAGCTACTAGGCCTCTCTGCTTTAATTATTTGCACATGTCAAGCTAATGAGCAAAGATGATGCTAGCGCGTTTCATGCTACAGCCAAGCTGTTCGACCCTACTAGGTAGTTTGACACGTTGGCTCCAATGAACTGAGGCTAATTAAGGGCTCGTTTGGATTGAGAAATGGAACGGTATTATCCGGCACGGTATAGTAACTGCTATATTTTAAACAGTCTATCCGGAAATACTTGATTACGCAAACCAAACAGTATAAATATCACGTCCGATCATGCGAAAATAACCGTGTATATCTGATTTTGGTTAGACCTTAATAAAAACTACAAATGTAAAAGAATTTTTAATTATTAGGTTGAAAAACAGTTGTATATGTATATTTGTGTTATAAGTACTTTGCAAACATCATATAAATAATAAAATAAAATTTGAAGAGTTTTTTTTACCTGGATGTGGTAGTTGAGAAAATATGTCCTGTAGTACTTCAACGCTCTCACCGATACTGAATGCATGTGCTGTGGTGTTTGGTCTTCGCTCTCACCGATACTGAATGCATGTGCTGTGGTGTTTGGTCTTTTGTATATACAAGTTTTTATAAGTTTATGTTTGGTTTCATTATATATATGTTAAATGTGGTGATTGCTATGTTTTGTTGTTTGTACATAGTGGACCAATTAGCTCATAGGGCATTACCGCTATGATGTTGCCAATATTGCTATTGTCGTAGCTACAAACACTTTAGCTCCACTAAACACTGGCTTAGCCAACGCCGCTAATTCTGACCAACTCACAAATATTCATTCTTTACTCGAGATGTGTATAACCTACGCCTCACCGATGTGTTCTGTACATAGTAGATGTCATGAACCATTTCATAATTGTTAAGCAGTTTGTTGTCGAATGATAAATAAAATAAATATGAATTTTAATTATTGCCATGAGCATACACACTGGTTCAAATTCAAATAATATATAGACATATAATAAATAGGTTCTCTTAGAACCCCTTAACATGTATTTCAGTATTTGTGTTTATTAAAATTGCCTTTAGTTTCGTGTTTCCGTGCATAATAATTAACTAGGAACTTTCATGTTTCTTTGTAAAATTGCTAAATAAAATAACTTACATTATAATTTTCTATGGCTCCCGAACAAGACTACCGCTAAATACAATATTTTAGCCCACTGTTTAAAGCCATATATATGAATTATCTACAACAGTGTATATCTATGGTGATGTTCAGTTATCATTGTTTTTCCTTGAAACTGAAGTAGCCAAGTTGTTATCATGAGCCTCTGAGGACTGGTGCAACAGATTACTAACCATATATTAAAAACAAAACCTCCAGCTCACAATAAATGGTTTCTATATAATACTTCCTCCGTAAAGAAAAAAGAAAATTGTTTTGGATAAGGTTTGGGTCAAACATCGAGAACATAAATTATGAATAACTTTTTAGTTGTTGAGTTTTGAAATGTGAAAACCATATGAATAGATTTGTCTTGAAAAATACTTTTATAAAAGTATAAATATATCACTTTGTGATGACTATTTTTATTAAAAATACGAAGTCAAAGTTATACTTTAGAGACTATATCATTGTTCAAAACGACTTTCTTTTTCTATACGGAGAGAGTATATCAAAAGCACATATTTTGCACGGGGGGAGAGAACAAGAAACGGAGAGGTATGACACGTCCAGTGCATCAACCAGAACAAAAGAAGGGATTAAGAAATGTTGCTTTCCTCTCACGTCCCCCAATTTAAATCGGTTGCGTACGTAGTACTTGCCACCTGAGTCCGACTGTCCGAGTCCGACCTATACCCGTCCCCAACCGCCCGTACGCCCCCATTGAATCCACCGGTGAATCTATCGCTCCGCCACCACCAGTCCACCACCACACAAGCCCCGGTCAGTCAGTGCCCCTTATATGACTCGACCGCATCGAGTCAGGCAGTCACGCTACCGCCGTGACCGATCGTGTTCGTGTCCGTGCCTGCTGTGCTGCTAGCCTGCTAGTGCTATATATCTGGCGAGTTCCCTTCCTGCTTCCTTCTTCTCTATAGTCTCTAGTAGTCCCTCGCTCCGCGGTCCGTGCGCCTATAGACTCGCGTGCGCCTTTGCGTTGCTTTGGCCCGGCCAATCAGTGTTCGATTTTTCCTCCCAGATCTCTCGTCAGATCCTCCTCGGTTAGGACCTAGAAGCAGGCGGTGGCCATGGAGGAGGCGGGCGTCGTCGTCGACGGCCGCAACGTGGTGAGCTGGGTGGCGTCCGGGGTGGTGCTGTGGTCGACCGCCTTCTTGCTGGTGCGGGCGCTGTTCCCCAAGCGCTCCTACGACTTCTGCAACCGCGCCGTCTCCACCATGCACGCCATCGCCGCCGTCTGCCTCGCCTGCCTCTCCGTCGACGACTGGTCCTGCCCCATCTGCCCGCTCGCCGCCGCGTCCTCCCCGCGCCAGGTATGTTTTTTTTTTTTCCCAGGGACCGCCCTGGCCTCCGCCTTCTTCCACCTGAACGAACGGCTAGCGCGGTGTCGGCGACAACCGCCACCGGCGATCTTTAATTCTCTTCAATAATAATAAGCCGGGCGATGACCGTGGCGTCGTCGTCACAATAAATACTGGCTGGCAGATGAAGGCGCTGGCGGTGACGCTCGCGTACATGGTGTACGACGCGGCGTGCTGCCACCTCAACGGCGACACGCGGCTGGACAACACCGTGCACCACCTCGTCAGCATCGTCGGCATCGGCGCCGGCCTCGCCTACCAGAGGGTACGTCAGCGATCCATCCGTCGATCTGGAGCCAGCGGCGTCACATGCCGGCCGTTAGTTGGCGGCAGTCCTGGTTGCCGGTCCGTTGAGCTAACTAACTAACAACAAACTAACGGGTGGTTGCCGTGCAGTGCGGGACGGAGATGGTGGCCACCATGTTCATCACGGAGATCTCCAGCCCGCTGCTGCACCTCCGGGAGATGCTCAAGGAGTTCGGCGTGCGGGACACCGACGTCAACCTCGCCGTCGACGTGCTCTTCGCCGCCACCTTCTCCGTCGCCCGGATGGGCGTCGGGCCCTACCTCACCTACGTCACCCTCACGGCCGACTACCCCATTCTCATCAAGGTACGCAACGCACGTACGAAACGCATGCGCTCACCGAATCCGGCCGTTGCGTTCGTTCGCAGGCCAAACCAACTCGATCGCCTGCTTAATGAAAAACATGCCCACGGTGGGGTGTGATCGCAAAAAAAAAAAAAAAAAAACCAACTCGATCGCAATTCGCAGCAACCTCTCCGACCATGCATGCCATTGATCGATCGTCGCATGCGACATGCTCTGATGCCTAATTCCGCTTTGCCAGGCGATGGCGACGGGCCTGCAGCTGGTGAGCGCCTACTGGTTCCTGCGGATCCTCAGGATGGTCAGGTACAAGCTCGGCAAGAATAAGAAGCTGCTGCCAACACCGCCGCCGGCGAGGCTCGCCGCCGCCGCCAACTGATGTCAAGTGACCGCGCCGGCGACCTTCAATTGATCAGGGAGCTACATATGTTATATTATATATTTTTTCAAAAATGTTTATATTATATTCAAAACCCATTGTGACAACGGAAAGGAATTGAATTCGATCGAGACCGTGCCGTGCTGTACATATATATTCCATCAATCCATGATGCCAGAAAACTGGCGGTGAATGTACTCTAGCAACTGTTATTAGCGTACAAATTCTTCAATTAATTCTGTTGAATCTGGCAGCTGCACTGCAGTGCAAACAAGTGTGCCAAACAAGACGATTGATGTGTTGCACTGTAACCACGTCAAACCTCATCAACGGCGTCGGCAGAGAGCCCGCAGCAACTAACTAATTGTTTAGGAAGCTTTTACAGGATATTGTCGGATGGAAAAGGATAAAATTCCAGGCTGTTATTTCTTTATGTTAACTTACTAGATCTATTAGTTTAACAAGCAAACTATACCAAATTCTTAGAGATGCTCTTAGGTTGCATATGCCTTAAACACAATTTAAGCTAGGAATAAATAATGCATGCATGTAACGTGTGTTTGGTCTTTTCTCTGTACAAGTTGCATTTAGTAAGATTATGTTTGGTTACTTTCATTATATATGTTATTAAATGTGCTCACTGCTACGTTTTGTTGTTTGTATAAAGTGGACCAATTAGCTTAGGGCATTGCTGCTATGATATGCCAATTACTGCTATTGTAGGTACAAACACTTTAGCTCCATTAAACACTGCTATCTATTTGGCACAGCCAATACTGCTAATCCTGGCCAACTCACAAACCTTCATTCTTTACCTGAGATGCGTATAACTTAACCCATGACTCAGCGATGTGTTCTTTACATAATAATTAAATGATGTAATGGACCATTTCATAATTGTTAAGTAGTTTGTTATCGATTGATAAATAAATATGAATGTTAATTATTGCCATGAGTACGTTGATTGAAATAATAGACATAAATATGTTCTCTTAGAACCCTGTACATGTATTTTAGTATTTATGTCATGTTTTCATGCATAACTAAACGAACTTTTATGATATTTGTAAAAACACTGCTAAATAAAATAATTTACATTATATTTGGTATTATTGCTTTTCATAGCTCCACAAGACTACCGCTAAATATATACTGTAATAGTCTAGCCCACTCTTTAAAAGCAAGTATGAATTATCTACAACAGTGCATTTATGGTGATGTTCCCATTATTATTGTTTTTCATAGCTAGCCACGTTGCTATCTGAGGACAGCGTGCGACATATTACTAGTCATATCTATATCTATACTTCATACTAAAAAGCCAAAAAATTTATCCAATTTTTTTGTCTGGCCTTCACTAATTCATACAGATAGAAAGTACAAAATTGTTACGGTTTGCAATTAGTGGTTCAGTGCAGGAATGCTCATCTGGAATGTAATGTACAGTATTGAGTATCATAATAAACAATTGAAAAGATAGAAAATTCAGAAATTTGCAGTCAGATTAATGCAGCCACCCAATGATCTACGGTCCGTCCACATTCAGATCTTAGTTTTTAGGTACAACAGAAAGCTAATAAAAGGGAATAGGACCGACATTGCAACTTGTCTGCACCTCTATTCTGAACAATTCATACATCAGCCTCAGCGTTTGCGCTTTGAGCTTGCCTGCAAGCGTGGTTGTTAAAGAGAATCGGTGAAAGAATATCACGATTGACAGGTGATTCAGAATAGAGCATGCATAAGTAATATTATGCTTTTACCTTTTGCTCCTCAGTGTCAACTTACTGACAGCTTTCCAGATTTTAGAGCAGCATTTGTTGCACAGGTCTAGAGTTGATTTACTTCCATTTTTGCAAATGTATCATCACTGATTCAACAAATTGCTTATGTTGAAAGGATTACTTGTAAAGTTTCTTCTATGCTTGTCAATAAAACTTGATATAGCTTTAAAATTTTATAGCAAGGGAAAAATATGGATAGAAGGACCTATCTATATTTTTCTGTTGTTTAATTTATTGGTGTTGTTCTTCATTTTATATTATAAATAAATATGACTGATCATAACTTAAGACTACCTGTGCTTGAAAGTACAGTGAGGAATATCATATTTTGGAAGTGAAAATTGATAAAATTAGAATCATGGTTTTTTTGCAAACTTATTTAATTTGATGCATTGCTATTAATCTTATAAAGGTTGATATTTTTAAAATCTTGTATTTTATATTTTCTAAAAGTGTTTATATAGTATTTATGGTTTATAATTGTAGAAAATATTTAGATGGATCTGTACTATATGCAATGGACCATCGAAATAATAGCATCTAAGAGAAATGGATGGGCTCGTGGCCTCTAAAATTGGCTTTGAGGCCACGAGGCTGAGTCGGCCCATCTTGACTTGCCTTTGAGGCCGTCGATATACTTAAGCTGTTGTGTATTTGCCATCGGAGTTTAAATTTGACCCTTAGCAACCATGTTTCCATGAGAGAACGGGTAGGGAACGGAAACATGAACTAAAATTTAGGGTGTTATTATGCTATAACCTGTGAACGGAAAACGTTCCTTTCTGTGGAACGTGAAACATAGGACGTGAAACATGACCATGTTCCCGTTCTCGTACCCGTCCCCATTAAATACACTGGTGAATCTATATCGCTCTGCCACCACGAGGCGGGCACTCAATGCGTCCGAGTCTGCTGGATGTGTGTACCGCTACCGCCGTGACCAATCGTGTAAGAGAGACATTCCTTCTTCTCTAGTCTCTCCCTCTGCGTTTGCGCGCGCCTATATACTCGTGCTCGTGCGCCTTGCTTTGCTTGGGCCCAACCATCGTTCGACTTCCTCCCAGATCTCTCTCTTTCTCGTCAGTCTATCAGGCGGCTATGGCGACTGTGTCGGAGGTGGCCGTGGCCATGGCCGTGGAGGAGGCGGGCGTCGTCAGCGACCGCACCGTGGTGAGCTGGGTGGCGTCCGGGGTGCTGCTGTGGTCGACCGCCTTCTTGCTGGTGCGTGCGCTGTTCCCCAAGCGCTCCTACGACTTCTGCAACCGCGCCGTCTCCACCATGCACGCCGTCGCCGCCGTCTGCCTCGCCTGCCTCTCCGTCGACGACTGGTCCTGCCCCGTCTGCCCGCTCGCCGCCGCATCCTCCCCGAGCCAGGTATGTTTTTTTTTTTTCCTTTTTGTACATACCGGAGTGTCGCACCGCCGGCGATCTTTGGCGGTGATCCTGGCATCACAATAAATACTGGCTGGCAGATGAAGGCGCTGGCGGTGACGCTCGCGTACATGGTGTACGACGCGGCGTGCTGCCACCTCAACGGCGACACGCGGCTGGACAACGCCGTGCACCACCTCGTCAGCATCGTCGGCATCGGCGCCGGCCTCGCCTACCAGAGGGTACGCTGAGCGATCCATGGCGCGGCGACAAGTCACAAAAATGCATTTCGTCGTCGGTTTGCGCTGGCGGTCTGTTGAGCTAACTACAAGTAGAAGTAACGAGCTGCATGCCGTGCGTGATGCAGTGCGGGACGGAGATGGTGGCCTGCCTGTTCGTCACGGAGATCTCGAGCCCGCTGCTGCACCTCCGGGAGATGCTCAAGGAGCTGGGCGTGCGGGACACCGACGTCAACCTCGCCGTCGACGTGCTCTTCGCCATCACCTTCTCCGTCGCCCGGATGGGCTTCGGGCCCTACATCACCTACGTCACGGTGGCGGCCGACAACCCCATCCTCATCAAGGTACGCTAGCTAACGCACGCATGATGCCCTCACTCCCTCAGCGAATCCCCGTTCGTTCGCCAGCCAAACCGACTCGATATATGCCATCCCTTTGCTTCCTTCCGCTTTGCATGGCAGGCTATGGCGTCGGGGATGCAGCTGGTGAGCGCCTACTGGTTCCTGCGGATCCTCAGGATGGTCAGGTACAAGCTCGGCAAGAAGAAGCCGCTGCAGCCGCCGCCGCCGGCCAAGCTCGCCGCCGCCGCCAACTGATGTCAAGTGACCGCGCCGGCGACCTTCGTCAGGAGCTACGTCTATTATATTCAAAGCCCAGGCTGGCAACGGAAGGGAGTTGAATTCGATCGAGACTAAGCTGTTCTTGCCTCTGAAGCAATTTCCATTGGCAATTATGTGAGCAAAGGGAGTTGAATTCGATCGAGACTTTAGCTGTTCTTGACTCAGTAATTTCCATTGGCAGCAAACTGGTGGTGCATGTACTCTAGCAACTGTTATTAGCGTACAATAGTTCAATGAATTCCGCACTGCAAGCAAGTGTGCCAATACGATTGATGTGTTGCACTGTAGCCACGTCAAACCTCATAAACAACATCGCCGCATCGGCAGAGCGCTCACCAACTTATGGTGAACTCGTACAGGTATAGCAGTAAAAATATTTAAAGCGTCGGTCCTATCCCTAATAACTAAACGACGACAAATGAATGTAAAAAGTAGACCAACAATGGAAACACTGAAATCTACAGTTTACCTCCTGTCTGAACCACGAAACCCGTAAATTCTATAGTTTTTTAACATGTTGGCGCAAGCTGATGGGCACGGCAAAACTCAAGAAATGGAATGCTCCTGTGATTTCCGCAGAACTTCCTTCAACACCGCCGCAATCCTCTCAGCCATGTGGTGCTCCATGAACATTTCCTTCACCCTGTCATAGCCCTCTTCTCCCATGGAGACCCTTTGCTCAGCGTGGCTCGCGAGTCTCACAATGTTCTTTGCAAGAGGCATCACGCCCTCCTTCCCAGCAGGATGCAGAAGGCCAGTTGAGCCATCCACGACGATTTCCGTGGTACCTCCAGCAGCCGTACCCTGATATAGAAAGGAGGTAACGTCATTGATTAAATCAGGTCAAAAAATGACGGTACGTGACAGAATGCAGGCCAAAACTGCAGATGGTGGGCTCAAGGCTTAATGTGAGCCCATGATTGTTTACAGTGGCTCCATAATCATGATTCACAACAATAACTCTGGTCTCCATATCCACAAAACTGGTGGTCCGCGTTTTAAAATGCTGCAGCGTGGTTGGTTGACTAGTAGAAAGATTGGCCACCGATTCTCCAAAGAAGTGTAAAAACATGGCGCGTGCGAACCCAATGACTTAAATAACTTGTCTGTTCCCTGTCTATACTGACGCGCAAGTGGAGGAGAGAGAGGAGGGAGGTTTACCAATACTGGCAACTTGAATGCCATTGCTTCAATTGTTATCCTTCCAAAGCATTCTCCACGGGCCTAGGTAGAAAAAATAAATGCTATTACTGAAAGCCTGAAGCAGAAGGAAATTCACATAGGAACAAGCATCTAACAGTCTATCACTGCCCGTCATAGCAGCAATGTCATCAATAGCATCCAGTATGGCAAAATGAATCATTTACAACAGGCATATACCAATCCAGGACTTCTACCAAAGTTTACTGATTGGAAAGACCACCTGATTTGCACAAAGGTGTTTGCACTCCCTAATCTAAGCATTTTTAGCCAGAACCAGAAGATCCAATTGGATTCTTCGCCTGTTCTTAGGCAAGCTGGAGGTCAAAGATAAGGAAATTTCAGCGGTGCTCGAGTGTTGGTACAAGTAACAAAAGTAACAAGCCTGAAAGGGATGAGCAGTCGATTAAACAGAAACAACATTACTACTGTGTACCATTTAGGCCCTGTTTGGATACAAAGTATTTTTGGAGTTTTGGAAAAATACCATGGTTTTGCGAAATACTTTGTTTTTATAGTGTCAAGATATGTTTGGATGCAACAAACTTTATGGTTTTGGAAACCATGGTATTGCTGAAACTGTAGTCTTTTTAGAGTTTTAAAAACTTCACTCTAGAGTTCTTTTTTCTAAACCACGGTTTTGCACACCAATGGCTATAAAACTACAGTTTTTTTATACTATTGTTTCTTAATACTACAACATCCAAACAAGACCTTAAATGGTGTTTAAACAGGCTAAACGTCCGTTTAGGACAACATTGAGCCCTGATAAATTGTAAGCACTGGCCTTAGGTGAGAAGATGACAAATTAAATAAAATTAAGTAAAAATCTCACCTAAATGCTACGCCAACTGAAGGATGACCCTTTTTACATTCTTTCTCTAGCTACCAAAGCTTCTCTGACATCAAGAATTTATGTTGTGAAATAAAGTGTGGTACCGTGATGAACATACATTCTGCATTAATTATTAAAAATTTTGAAAGCAGCATTAATTATTAAAAATTGGCAATATAATACAAGCACGGCTCATTTATTTAATAGGCATTGCATACTATAAACATTCCCCAGGAAAATCAATTAACAGAGACCTGAGTTGTGAGGAGAAAAACAAGAACCATAGGTAAGGAACCTCCAGAATTATGACTCACCTGAGAATTCTGAACAAGCACATCAATTGCTGCCAAATAAGGGGCCACTGCCAATGTCTTGTTCACAAAATGGACACGGTCATGAATTCCATTCTTCACCACAAAGTCACGTAACTGAGTCTCAAATTTGGTCTGAGCATTCATATCACTTCCCACAACTACAGCATGCATTGTAGGCACTTTTAGTTTCTGGTGTTGGATGAGCTGCAAAGCCTGATAAAATGCTTGAAGAAATAAGTCTTGTCCCTTTCCTCGTGATACACCTGTGGATTACAGGATATTTACGAAAGGAAAATGCAATACAAGAACATAAAGAATTCACAAAGACCAAAGAATATAATTAGAATTGCAGAATTAAGCGGTGAAGCATACTGTTTATTATTGCAAACAGGAGATCTTCACTCCGTACTCCAAGGGACTCACGAATATGTTCCCCAGGGACTCTTCTTGCGACATTATCTTCAGCAACTTCCATTAGTTCTTTACTATTCCCCAGGTGAACAACATAAGTTTGTGGCATCTGTATTCTTTATACAAAGCAATTACAAGTGTACAATAATGAATTAGATACTCCACAAGTAAGAAAATCCAGAAACAACTGATCTATACATAGCAGAAAAATCAGACATATAGCCAGTCAGTTTGGAGCTATGAACAGAGAAGCAGGGACAGATATATTCTCTCCTAGATAGGTTACTCAGATCAGTCGTAAGGAGTCAAACTACGATACCACCCTCTTCAATGTTATATACAGAAACCAGCAATTAATACTAAGGAAAAGACCAGAAGTATAAAAAAAATTTACACATACTTCAGGCGGTCGCTAGTCCTGCTCTTCCAATATTCAGCCGTTGTATGTGAATCAATCATAGCTCCAGCAACAAAGGGAAGATGTTTGACATATTCAACCTTAAAGTAATGCCCTCGCATTTCATGGATCCACCACAAAATCTTCGGAAGAACTTTAGGAACATGATCTTTCAGAACAGGATCAAGCCACTTGCCAGCAACAGCGGTGTTTAAGATAACCAGGTCAGCTTTTAGAGCAATATCAACTGCCTCCTGTCCCCTAGCTGGTAAAACCTGTGAAACAAGCGGTTTGGAGTATCAAAGTAAGCAAGGATTAACTTACATTTCGATGCATGTCAGCTGAAATAGTTTGTGCAGACATCTTTCCTTTTGGACTTCATTAAATTATTCTCAGTATTAACATAGTAAAGCCCAATGAGGTGCACAGACAAGAAAATGACTAATGAATTGTGTTAGAGCATATTTAGTAGTTAGGATTGTAATCCGATATTGCCATATGTATCCAGGGAGGTGTCTTGCCCCCCAAGTCTATGTATATATCTATATATACCACCCGAGAGGCTCAACGCGACACATATGCGCATTATACTCAATCCTTCCTGCTTACAAATTGCACAAACAACAAACAAGAGAGGAAAAAAATATGGAATGGCTCAAGTGATTTAGAAATAGTTTGGAGTTGCAATGAAAAAGAATATGGGCCCTGCTTTAGGTAGTAATGCTGGAGATAACGGCAGAAAGTAGGCCACAAAAAAATAAGGGGCTACCTAAACAGGCAAGTAGGGGGTTGTTTTAAGTAGCACTACCGGAGATGTTCTAGGGTAAGTTAGAGTGACATCTATATAAAGAGGACCATATACCTTTACAACTCAAACAGAAGTAGATCAAAGGATCAGCCCATCTCTCTGCCCTGGCCTGGGCGCCAGCCTCCTGGCTGTCGCACCCTAAAGCACCAGCCTTCACCTTTGCTCCAAATCCCCTCTCAATCTCTGCAACCTAGGCACATAACACTACATCTCTTGAAAGTTCCCCTGCCTCTTTAGCATACTCTTCAAGTTAAAGGACTCAACAATCAGTGATTTATGACATGAAAAAAGTTAAAAGAGGAACCAAGAGACATATGAGGGTATTAGCCTAGTGCTGAACCCATGTATCTAGTTATCTAAGTACTTACTATTCACTGTAAGGTACTTATGGTTCCTTGACAACCAAGTAGAGCTAGGGAATTTTATTCAGTTAGAATATGTCAGGAGGTTGCTATGCCACTTGCAATATATATGCAGTGGCCTTTCTTGTAAGCTAAGGGAACTTTGCTTCTTCTTCAATTCAATGGAAACGGCATCTATGCCTAGCTGCTCTCAGGCAGTTAGTTATCTTCTTCTGCAATCTATGTTTGCAACAACATATTCCCCTTGTTCCTCATTAGATGTAATTTTAGGATATTTCACAATAACAGAGACAAAACTACCCCCCAAAAAAATCATGTTACCGTCATATAACCCCATAGGCTAGTTATTACTCTTGCAATTCCACCAACTTTATCATTCTTCATGGATGACGCTTACAATAGGATTCAATTCAACTTTCAAGCGTTCTTTGAAGATGGGGGGAAAAAGATACTCCCTCCGTTCCAAATTGTAAGTCATTTTGATTTTTCTACATTCATAGTATGTAAAGTATCTGCAGATAGTGTATATCAAGGTGCATAGCAAATAAACAAAAGCTATGTACCTAGGCTAGAAAAGCCAAAATGACTTACAATTTGGAACGGAGGAAGTATGTTATGACTGGGATAGTATATCAGAGAAAGGGGAAGAAGGCAGGGCCGACAGGAACTTCTGGAGTGTCAACCGCGTAGAAACAGAAGCCGAGGAATAGGGATTAGCGGTTGTGTTGTGTGCATGTGGGTAAGTAATTTACAACCGAGTGATTCAAAGGTTTTGCTTACCCGACAAGTGCCACCTTTTCATCATGCTAGAGGTATCAATCCCACTATCTTCCCCAACTTTAATGAGGGCTAAAAAGATGTTAGGATTTGTAGTTCCAGGTGGAGGGTCTTCACCAGCGAAAAAGGTGGTGGATTTAGAGGGAAGGCCACTGGCAGCAAGCTTGACCAGCAGTTCTGGTGGTACAACTGTACAATGGTGGTCCAATAAGGTGGCAGTGGCGCTGCCTACCACGGAAGTGGTTGACGGCCAATGGATCTGGTCTGACATGGTCAACAAAGATGGCAATAGTGGCACACAGCATAGAGATACTACCATAGGCAGGGCAAAGGCAGGATTAGAAGGAGGAGAGGGAGAGGAGAGGAGAGCGATTGCAAGTGTCTAGCAGAAGGGGTGGTATTTGGAGGAAGAACTCAGGAAAGCATGGAAGGCAGTAATGGACGTTGGATTCCAATCAGACAACCCAAAAATTGTGTACTTCCAGCCACTGAATCATTCAATGAGCTATAGACAAGCCCTTAAAATACAAGACAGTCTATGATTTTGCTCTCTTTTTTTTTCTGCCCCAGGGAAAACTCTATTGTCCTAATGATCAATTTCTATTCACAAGGTCATTTAGTACAATGCCCTAGAGAACACACAGCGTTCAAGAGAACTAACAAAACCTTATCAGGGCCTTCAATGAGGGTAACATCTTTTGTTGGTGTGCCATGGCCCTTGGTTATGTTAAATACTAGAACGGCATATATTTAGGAACAAGAGCACAACCCTTCCAGAAAATTTGATACAGTTAATCCAAACCTGGATGACCTATGTTTATCAGATGGTAGTTATCACCCTATGTTGCGTTTTCGAGAAAAAAAAGTTATCACCCTCTGTTATTGTGTTTGTGTTTTCTCAAAATTTGATTATACTTTGAGAAACTAAGAGTGCTATCTGTGCAACTTTACCACATTGGCACATCTTTACCACATTGGCACATCTGAATCCCATGCTACATTCATAAATGTAAGACCAAAATTCCAAGCTACACATCTGCAGGAGCATTCATACCTGCACTCCATGGTTCAACATCCTATGCTCCAAGCTATATGTGACATCATTTGTTTCTTCTGATCTCTGGTTTGTTATCCACACCACTTGCGAGCCAACATGCCTCAGAAGAAATGCCAATTCCATCAGTAAAAGTGGGCCACCTGCATCAGTTAGAGTATTTCCACTAAGATTGATTGGTCATTAAAATGGATGCCAGAAACAAACAAACGATGCTTTAGGTTCTGGAGATTCTTTCAACAGACACCATTTCAGAACTCGAATACTCCAAGTTAGGAGCAACATGGACATTGTTAAATACTCAGCAGCTTCTGAAGCTACGAGTAATCAGAAAACTATTTCTGCTACCATAACATCACTCTGATTGTCATCAATTCTAGCTTTCCCAGAAATCTTTTCATATTCGCACAGTTCACCATCACATGTTCCAATAAGCTGCCAATAATGGGATCGCAACAGATGTACTCAAACCAGCAACTACTAATGGCACGGCTCCGGAATGTATGAGCTACGAAGTGAAGCGAACCACTAAGTGAGCAAATTACCCGAGAGGGAGAGCTCGTGGGAAACGAGGAGCACGAGTTTGGACTTCATGAACCCGAGGGGACTCCCCGCGGCGACGGCGGTCTTGAGGGCGGCGGGGTCCCCACGGCCGTCGCAGGGGTCTTGCAGGGCACCGCGGAGGAGGAACCCAGCTGTGGATGCGGAGGCGGCGACGGCCACGAGGAGGACGAGGAGGAGCCGGGTCCGGTTGTGAACCGGGCCGCGGCCTCCGGCGGCCGCCGCCGCCGCCGCGACGACGGGGGCTTCGCCATCGCCTGGCGGACGCGGCGGGCCCGAGGAGAGACTGTGGGCTCAGATCAAAGCAAACGGCATGCATTTGGCGAGCCAAATTGGGTGCTTCTTTTCTCCGGCTGTGTTTTTCTTTTTTTTTTTTTTTTTTTTATTTCCTCCATCCCAAATTATAAAACATTTTATTTTTTGACATTAAATTTGACCACTCATCTTATCTTATTTAAAAAATTTACAAAATATTATTTTTTTTGTCGTGGCTTGCTTTATTATTGATATTTCTTCAATAATAACTTAAATCTGCAACATTTGTATAAATTTTTTTGAATAAGACGAATGGTCAAACTTAGACTAAAAAGTCAAATATCTTATAATTTAGGATGAAGAAAAATATTATATTATTCTCTAGAATAACAAAAAGAAAAGGCTTGTAACACGCCCGCAGTAAATGGAGCGGCTTAGGTCACACACCAGATATCTTTCATCGCAAAAAAAAAGGTCACACACCAGATATATAGATTTTGTTATTATATACTTAAATATAGACATATGTCTAGATAAACAGTTAAATAAATAATTATTAAAAAACTTAAATACCTCGAGATTTGAAATAGACGAAGTCACTTTTAAAACTCTAAGTATATGGTATACATAAAGAGTTGTCTAAAGTTTAGCCAATCCAAAAGACTATTAGTCCATTAAAAATATCTTTAATATCTCCTACAAACTTATTTTACATAGCCTGTTTGGCACAGCTTCGGAGGACTCCGGCTCCTCTTTGATTGGCGCTGTAGCATACTGTTTTTTTTGGCATTATAGGGCTCTAGCTCCTCTACAGTGCAGCTACAAATAGTACTACAGTAGTCGGAGCCCTGCCTAACAAGCTCTTACTAGCTCTTAGTAAAATCTACTTCCAATGTCCTTGCTACATAAACAAACTATTAGTAAGCTCTTACTAGCTCTTAGTAAAGGCTCCTCTTGGTTGAAGACCTTGTCTATATACTGTAGATCTTTGTCTATGTAGCGAGGATATTGGAGGTAGAAAATTTTGTTGCCTTCTTTCCTTGCTAGAAATGTTGAGGACAATTTTTATTTACCCCTATCACTTGAAGCTACATACCAACTAACGGTTCTGGAGAACAAACCGTTGTCTTTAAAGCCGAGTGTAGCAAATGAACAACTATTGGACCTATCTTTGGGGCCAGTTTACACAACACTAAAAGAAAAGCGCTACAAAAATGGCACAGTTTAGATGGCTATGAAAGAGTAGATGCCGAGACAGACACAAATTCTTTTAATTGTTGATTGTAGATCGACTAAAAACTAGAAACCTTCTTTGAAGAAAAAAATATGCATTGGCCCTCGTATTCTTCTTTGCGTGTTCACCGGTGAGATAAGCCACCGATAAGACAAGCGAACATGGCGTTGGTTTGGTTGTAATCAAGAGTAGAAAGAAACAATGGACCATCTATTCTTCGGGTGCACTTATAGTTCCTAGTGTTGGAGACTATTGGGCATATATTGGAGTTTGAATGTTCCAATATTGGACAGATTTGCTCTTAGTCAGTAGTCCTTCAGTCAGTCAATTTACATGGAGCTTGTTATTATGGTGGCTTGGTGTATTTGGACCACACGCAAATGGTATCATTTTCGATGACAATGCCCTCTGCTTTTTGCGTTGGAAATCCCTCTTGCGTGAGGAGTTTAATCTTACTATTCTTAGGTGCCAAATCCTCAAAGAAATCTTTTTAGGGACCGGCTTTCTTTGTTTTAGTATTTTATATGGTTTTATTTTCCCTTTTGTATAGACTTATATTTATAAAATTGATTTTAGTAGGGGTTTTCCCTCATGTTTCATAAAAAAAATCCTCGCTAACCCTTCTACACATGCTAGCTCTTAGGGCCTATTTAGAACTACTCCACTTTGGCTTTTCTATCTCTACCTATAAACTTAACTAGCCAAACGGGTTCAACTCTAAGAACTTCATTTTAATAAAATTGTGAAGTTACAGGCCAACTTCATAATTATTTTCTCGAAGCTCTTCAAAAGGTACTTTACAAAACTAAAGCTTTGTATCGTTTGATGGAAGCAGCGGATAATCCACCACTACCATCCATTACATACATAACCATTCGTACCCCTTCTTTGCAACACCAGATTGTTCTCAATGGTGCCGCTACCTTCTCTCCAAACAGTACCGCCATCGCTGCCTATTTTAGCCACCACTCAGGCACTCTTTTTGACGCCTCTCATCTGAGTACAGTTGTAGTATCTACTCATGTACAACTCACACCAACTCTATACATGCACATCCCACACACACCACGCATACACAAGCAAACCTACAACTACACACGCACAACTAGATCGCGTCCTTCTTGAGATCACCGGATCATGGATCCGTAGGCGGCGAGCCGCGTCGCATTCCCTTTGTGGTTCCACGCGAGAGAGGCGGGCCGACAGAACTACTGTTCCTTAGGGAAAAATCCCCTGGTGAGGCGTGCGTGGTTCGGCCCCGGGGGCTCGAACTTCATGGCGGCTGCTCCCTTTGGGGAGCCAACCACCGAGCTATGCTCCGTCCTCCACTCAGGCACTCATTTTTGATCGCCTAGCTGTGACCGCCCTTTGCCCGGACTAGGCGTGTATCCGGGGTTCAAAACAAACGCACCACGCAACCTTCAGGCGGTGTTAGCTCGAGCAAAGTCGATCCAGATGCAATCCAAACAAGCCCGGCTTTATCGGGGTCTTAACTCTTAACCAACCAAGTATGCGAAATAACTTTCGGTGAGCATTGAGGAGGTAAGACTCAATCTGGTTTCGCTGAACTCTGGAAAGGAATTTTTGGACAAAATTTGGACGCTCCCTGAAGAGTGTGTAGCAAAAGATTATCTTACTTCTTTGGTGCTGGTGGACAGCCAGGAATAAAACAAATAATAGAGAAAGAAGTAAGAGCCCTCAAGAAGTGGTCAATGATGTGTTTTTTCACATAAATGCTTAGAACCTTGCCTATAGCAGTAAGAAGCAACCCAAGAAGCAGCCAATGAAACAATATTGGAAGGCACCGCCTGTGGATTATTACAAAATCAACTGTGACGGCGCTTTCTTGTCTGAAACCTGTAGAGGAGGATGGGGCTTCATTATTCGTAATCATCTTGGACAGATGGTTGTGGCGGCTGCAGGTTCAGCTGATCACCTGCTGAATGCACAATATGCTGAAGCCATGGCATGTTTAAAGGGGTTAGAGCAAGCTATAGCAATGGGACTGCAACGTGTCATCCTTGAGACTGATTCTACAATCGTGGCTAACGGAATTGGGGGGAATTGTATAGACAGATCAGCTCTGAGTACTTTATTTAGAGAGATTAGAGCAAATGTTTTATGTGATTTTGTTAGTTGTTCTATCTCTCGATGCCCATGGGAATGTAATTTAGTAGCACACTCATTAGCAGCCATGGGCATGAATTGTAATGGTGATCCTCTGGTTTGGATGGACCATGTACCAGACTTTGTATCTGTTCTTGTGTCCTGCGATTTGCATGGACATGGTTTTTAATCGAAGCTTTTTCCATCTAAAAAAAAACTTTCAGGTGAGCAAGCATGCATCCAGCGATCTGGTTGGGAGGCATCTGCCAGGCAACTGATTCCTGCCTCCAGGTGGCTGAAATCGGATGTCTGGCCTCTGGCGTGGGGAGGCACCATGCAAACTTCCAAAATCCAAACAGCCCCACAAAATTTTTTTTTTTTTTTTTTTTTTTTGGGCACGGCTGGGCCAATAGCTCCGCCCGCAGAGGCTCAGACTGGGCCCACTGTTATTGGAACAAGCGCCATGCCGCCATCCCGCCCGCCGTGCTCGCCGCCCCCATCCTGAAGCCGTCGCTCTCTCTCGCCGCAAGCCGGCATCCAGCTCGGTGACTGCGCCGTCCACTGCCGCCGGGGTGAGTTGTCTGCGCCTCTCTTCTACCGTCGAATCCGTGTGCTTCTCCGGTTTCCGCCACTCCGGCTGTTCGTCCGGTGCTGCTGCGCCAATACCTGGCAAATAGTAGAGATTTTATAATGCGAAATCCTTCAATTCCATTCTGCCGAAGCTAGAAGCTAGCTCTCATGGTGAGTGCTAGTCTCCGCCGCCCCTCGACGCCAACCCCATCGCTCGCAACGGTCGACGGGGTCGGCAGCCGCGCCGACGCCCTGCAGTCCCCGTCCGCCGGTCTTGGGCTATTCCCGTCGCCCTCCCCTTCCAATCCTGCAGCTCCTACTTCCAGCTAACCCAAATTTGGGAATAACCCGAAGACAGAACTGATTTGGTTTGGCCTGACAGAATGCCCACCCCTGACCAACCTACACGGACGTTTTTAGTTTCATGATCTATAAATTCTAGCACAAGTACACAACACCCATCAAATGCTTTCTTATTGTTATAGTAAGTGTGCTTTTAGAGTCCTGTAATCTATTTGTCACACTGTGGTTCCCTGAATTGTGAAAATGTAGTTATGCATGTCGGGCAATTAATTATGACTGACCTTGTCATACAATGCTTTCAGTACACAGGGAACCACTTTCAAACCTGAATATAGTGGCGCTGCTGTCGTGAAGTAACATGGCTTCCTGCCCTATGCATACCATTCACCTGTACGCCATAGGTACTTTTCCCACTCCTTGTGCTTCTAAATGCACTGCATAAGCTTCTATTCTATCTGCTATTTGACAATAGGATCAGCATTTGTAATAATTGCATAAGGTTCTAGTAGCTGTTTGTTAAGAAGACATACTTGGGTGTACCTAATGAGATAGATTGTCATAATTTCAATTGATTAGGGTTCAAAACTCGTTTCCTATTTCATTTGGTTTTATAAGCCATGGCAATCAAAGTATTTTTGAAATATGGATGCATTTAGTATTCTATGCAGCTTTTGTGCAATCAAAAGCTTTCCTGTAAAACATGTCATGGCACTTCAGCAATGGACACACTTATGTAATTGGCATGGCTTCTTGTGTTTGATAATTTAGAGAATATTTTTTTGTTAACTTCAACTTGCCATGATTCTCCCTTTCAATTTATCTTCTTAATATAATGAAGCGCAGCTCTCCTGCGTTTTCGAGGAAAAAAAGAACATGACCCTGGGTCCTATATTAAATTGAGACCCTTTCTGCATAATTTCTGTATTTGAATCAGCTTGCTATCCCCTGTGTTATGAGAACTATTGAGTCAGGTAGTTCCTTATAATTTTTGTTATTTTGTGCAGTTTTGCTGGTAGTCACCTACATGCATGTACCAGCTACTGCTATCATCGTTGTTCCAAATTCCAATTGTTATACATTTGATAATGAAAGCCGCCTTGTTGATTTTGTATCCTTATAATCATGATATGAACCATTTACTTTGAAACTAGACAAAATTCTTTCATGTTGCTCTCCTAAGCAGCTTTCAGACACATCTGGTTGGAAAGGTTTTCGAATATAATGAACAGGTGAATATGAAATCCATTATAAAATGTTCACTATTATCTTCTAGACTGCTTACATGTATATTGTTTTCTCATGGTGCATCTGAATATAGCCTAATGACTCTTTCTTACTGTAATTACCAGGGCTCACAGCCCTCTGATTTGGTTGTTGAGTTCTGCAAAGATGTGCAGAGAAGATCTCAAGAGGTAAGGCCGTATGACATATTGGCATGCCATTTTTTCTAGTCCCAATTGCCAATTTATGATTTTATCTCCATCTAATTTTAAGGTCATGAAGGTTAGCTCATTATGTTCTTAAAATTTGTCGTATAGTACCGTGTTTGCATATTTGTACTTTACTATTGCAGTCATATCCTAAGGTGTGAGCGTGTACTTCCAGGGTTTAGACTGTATAAAAATATGTTTCAGTGAATGAAGACTGCATACTTAGGGTTGTAGTGGTGCCGACACAGCCATTGGAATTGGATTATAATGATTTTTCATAATGCACCACCCTTTTATGCTGAACAAGTTACCAAATATTACCTAATATGGACATATAGCAAGTTAAGAAACTAAATATTCCTGTAACATACAGTAAAGGGAAAAACCAGGCCTTATGGTGCTGAAGATTAGTAAGCACAGTGTAGCAGCCTTTTAGTTCCAACATCAATTATCATTTGTTCCAACATATTTAGCAATAACTCAATAAGTCATCCGCTTGCCAGACCTTTATTTTTAACCTAATTGTTTTATATATTAAATATATTTGAACATTTTGATTTTCCTTTTTGGCGGCACATATGTTGGGCTTTGTCCAATTGTATATTTGATCATTTTAACCTACATGGTCCTCGATAGATGTTGAAATTGTGACATGTAACCATCTGGATAATACAATGCATTTGTTCATTCGTTCAGGGTTACCTTGAATTTGGACGCTTCGTTAGCTCTCACTCTTTTCTAACTGGTTCAGATCCTATTGACTACATTCAGGTAATATTTTCATACTTCAAATTGATTGTATATGTCTATATGATACAAAGAGTGCATGTTGAAAACTGTTGACTTATGATTTTTTATCATATATAGTATCATGTTGTTTAGGTTGCATTGAAACTAGAGTGCCATCGATTCTTGCTAGGAGTTCTTTACCTTTGTAGCTCAACCATACATTCTCTAATTTCTCAAACGCAATTTTAGAAAATGCATAATGGAGATTTAGTGCACTGTGAAACTACATTCAAAAAGATGGGTCGCACAGCACAGGTTTGTGTCTAATTTATGGTGAGATTCTTTGTTACCGTGACTAATGTTGATATTTTGTTTATACCAAGACTATTTTAAAGTGATGGACTAGTGTTGTTGAACATATTTCAGGTAAACATCATATGTGGCCATTGTTCAAATAAAGTATGCAAAGGTTGTTACCTATTGAATTTTTTTTTGAACGCAATTACCTATTGAATTTTCTTATTTTCATGTCCCATTTGGATACTTTTTTGCATGTTGCTGACCAAATGTAAGAAGACCACTATTCATTTTCTCAAAGACACCTTAGAGCATGTTTGGAAGTCCGATAATTAGTCCAAAACTCCTGTAAATTACAGGCCACAATTATTTTCCAGCCCAACATGAAAACTACTACTTGGATAACACAAAGTTCTATTTTAGTCGCATACTCGAGAAAGCATATGCTGATATTGAAAACTGTGCAGATGAACAAGGATGCATTTGCAGCATATCTTACCATGAACGGATGTGCAGGTAATCATGAAATATTCGATTTATTTATATTTTTCTGAAACAATTTCTGTCTAGATGTCCACATCAGCTAAAACAATAACTATGAAGTTGTAGATGTTTCTCAGATAAATGTGAATATGAAACCTGATTCCAAAAAATAAATTTCTGTCTGGATGGCCACATCAGCTAAAACAATAACTATGAAGTTGTAGATGTTTCTCAGATAATTGTGAATATGAAACCTGATTCCAAAAATAAAAATTAAAATTATGTGATAGATTTTAAATACATCTGAGTGCCGTTTTTTTTATCGAACACGTAGGAGACAAAAGCAAACCACACTACACTGGCACAAGGTGATGAGGTAGGAGATACCTCTAGCCCTGGCCAAACCCCAAATATGCAACTAGTCGCCAGCGGGCAGTAAGGCTCTAGCCAAGCTTGGACAAATACCATCAAACTCATACTTATTATGATGAATCCACAAGGTCCACTTGCCAAGGATGACAAGGGAATTGAGGCCTTTCTGTAATGATACCCAACTTCCAAATTGATTCTTGCCCAATGCCCACCAATCATCAAAGAAGTACCCAATCTGTGGGGCAATGAATTGCAGGCTGACTCTTTGTAGAAGTTTAAACTGGAACTTTCTTGCAAAAACACAAGACAGGAGCAAGTTGTTGATAGATTCTTCAGCTTGATCACAATGAGGACAACTTTCAGGGTGAGGAAGCCCTATTCCTGCCAAACAGTCTGCTGTCCAACACCAGTCGTGAGGTACCAACCACAAGAAGAACTTGCATTTTCCTGAAGCCCAGGTTCTCTGAATTATAGTATAAGGTTTTGAAAAGAACTCATTCCCTGGAAGAGGATTTTGTAAGCCGACCTTGCCGAATATTGGCCATTTGGAGATAAATGCCAAATGTGTGAATCTGCAACACCAGGCTGCAGGATCACATCCCTGACAACATCCCAAAGAGATATAAATTCTGAAATGACTCCCACAGTTAGAGATCCTTGGATATCAGAGACCGACAAATTATTTGAGGGGGCTTCCTGTACAGTCTCTTCCTTTTAGACCAGTGCACAAAGTGGCATTATTTTATTCCCTGTCATCCACTGTCCTCATACATGCTTTTTTTTTTTCCATCAGGGTGATTATTGAACTAGCTATTCCTTGTGTTAAAAGTGGTCCCAGAGTATTTAAGGGTTTCACAGTGGGCTTCCATCCCCGGTCATCAGAAATTGTAAGTTCCTCTCGGTTTGGCTATTAATCATTGCTTAAGCTAGTATTATCGTATTACAGGTCTCTTTGGTCTTCTTAGGTTTATAATGGATTCACTCAGCTCGGATTTGAAAAACCTCATCATGGATTTAGGTACAATTCTGTCAAAGTATTGTTCAAATTTAATGAGACGATGTCTGTTTGACTTGACGCTTGAGGTTATCTTTATAAGTCTGTGCAAATACAAAATGGGATATTAATTGTGTTCATGCAAGTAATCGTTATCTTTATAAGTCTGTGCAAATACAAAATGGGATATTAATTGTGTTCATGCAAGTAATCTTCAAAATGTAACTTTTAGCTTTGTAGAAGGTCTCACTTTTCAAGGGTTTCCGTAAGATGTAAATCTGTAAGGGTTATATCATTTCTGTGATTATCACAACTTATCCACCAAGATGTTTTTATAAATTCTAGTTAATCATTCAGAATGTAGAAGAATTACATGATAGGACAACAACATCCTAATTAGTGACTTTAGCTAAGCTACAATTGGAATACAGTAGGATAGGTGCTAATGTGTTATTAGGTTGCAGTATGACAGTATCAAAAGGGGCCTAGACAATAAGATAGCTAGGCAACCTCTGGATAACACCTCTGGATAACAGAACTTGTCTATCTTCAATTTAATTGCTAAAGTAATGTTATTTCTCACAACTACATGTACACAGAACTTCAAACTTATGAGATTTTACAAGCATTTTTTACTACAATTCTACACCTATTACTTACATGTTTTCAAATTAATAATTTAAAAGTTATTGATATTTGTAGTTTTTATGGTTTGACTAAATCTTGTCCTAAAGAACAGGTCTTTATGAATAGAGGGAGTTTATAGGATAGATGTCCCTGTGAACTTTTGAGTGTGATGTTTCTATATAAACAGGATGCTGCTAGTTTATTTGAGTAGATGCTAGGACATCTATGTAAATTAGTAAGCAAGCAAAGCTGATTCTTATGCAGTATCTGAATTATTTTGAAACAATTTGGACATGTTGCAATTAAGGATCAGTTATGTGACTACCAAGATTTTCTTGGGATCCGCAAAACTTAAACATTACTCCTATAATTTTTACTCCAGATTGTAGTCCTTATATACTTTTAATAATTATATATCTGATTATGTTCCAGGTTAAACAATCTGTACTGTTTCTATATTAATTCCACCAATATTGTGTTTGCTATGCAGCTTCCAGACTGAGCAGATTCATGTGTCGCTGTATCTTAGCGCCAAGTCCTCACTCTCAGGCCTTGTTGGAAAACCGACCTTCAAGGTAAAAAGTAAAATAGATTTGGGGCTGTTAAAATATTACGGGGCAATTGTATGGTTGTCCCTGTTTTGAACCTATTTGTTTCGGACTTCGCATCATTGGCACTAATTTTTAAAATTTCATTGGCACTAATTTTTAAAATTGATATTTTGCTTTAATCTTGCTCCATTTAGTCCCATTTAGTCCGCTTAACAGTATTAAGTCAACGTCCAGAATACATTTCTGTGCCATAACCGTTCCAGCATTGCCCTGCCCGTTTCTAGCCGCCCATGCACGCCGCTTTCGTGGTTGCTACCTGTGCGGCCCCCCACCTCTGTCCATCTGCAGCGCTCCCCAGAGCTGCCTGCCTCTGCATGCAACCGAATGCCTCTACCCGCATGGTAACCATAAACAGGCACGCAACATACCACCTTTGCTCGATTTTGGTTGGAGGGAATTCCATTTTGGAGGTGCGTGGGATGGATTACTCAATTTGGTTGGAGGGGACTTGATTTCTCCACTGAGGTGCGCAATCTAGATTCAGAGGATCCTAATTCCTGGCATTTTGAGTTCAGAGCCAGGCATATAGAATTAGCACAGGTCTTTGACTTTGATTTCTGCCTGATTCTGGTATTGATGGCGATGGGTTGAAGAGGGGGAGTGGTGGGAGGGATTTTGTTGGTGGGAAAAAGCACAAGCTCCTCCCTGCCAGGCCACGCACACTGCTCCCAGCCTAGTCACATGTGCACCACTAGCCCACCCTGAGACTGCTCCCTCGCTCTGGATGTGCTGGTGTAAGGATCTGAGCAATTAAAAGATTGGGCTGGAGTTGCAAGAATAACACAAGCCATGGTTAATTTAGTTTCTTCCCCTCCCACCCCCCTTTTTTCATCTGTTTTCATTCATTTATTTTAATTGGAAAATGTGCCTGTCCCTGTGTAACAAAAAGGGACAAACAGGATACCCAAGATTCAAATAACAGGAGCAAATCATGCAAATTTAGAAAAAGGAAGGCAAATGTACAATTAAACTCCAAACTAGGTGCAAGATTACAATTTCCCCAAATACAGGATAGATATCTTTATGGTTTCGTCCATTATACTTAAAGGACCTTTTCCATCAGGTTTAATGCTTTTATGCATGTGATCTATGTTTCTTTTTTTACTTTGCATTATTGTTCTAGGCATTTCAATTTGAACATCTGACGAGTTTCTTTCTTAAACAAATTATCGATTAAAAACAATGCTAACTTGTGTTCATTCACTCTATTGTTCTGTGATATATTGGTGACCAAATATTCACATACACATCCATATTATTTTTAATTAATGCATAACTTTTGCAAATGAGTGAACTGCTGTCAAGATAAATTGAAGACTGTTGTCATATTTAGTGATAATTACAAGGCCAGTTGCACACTATACATGTTAATCTCTGTCTGTCACAGGTTAATCCAGTGAAAGGGCTTGGTGTTACACTTGTAGAATCAGGGTTCAATGGTGCCATGCCTAGTACCCTGTCTCCTACTGTTTTGAATGTGGATTGGAGATGTTAGTTTCTTCCTTGTGTACCCATTTTGATGCCTTATGCAACTTCAACAAAATGAACTCTGTTTTCTACGTTTTGTAGGTGAAATTGCCCGAACCAGTCCTTATGAGGTCAATTTTTTTATCCCAGTGGAGGGCTATGATCCAATTGAATTTTCACTAACAAAAAAATGTGGTTAGTCCTAACCATAGAATCATCAACTATGCCTATAGACTTTTGATCATTGAGATTCTGCATTAGCTTCATTAGATCTTATTCAGGAAAACAAAGAAGATAGATCTTATGCAATGCTCAGTTGAGATAATTTTGCACTTAAAGTAGGTGTACTTTTAGACACTACGACTAAAGAAATTCTAAAGGTGTATGATTATTTGGACTTTTATTCATGGAATTGAGAAGTATTTTGATGTTAGACTCAAGAGTTTGAGATTCTACACAGCAAATTGTCCGTTGGTCACTAAAGGTTCCCTTATCTTTGTTGATTTACATTTACTTGAATAGTGATAGTCACAGGAAATGGGGGTCAAAGGCTAGTGAAAGCCTCGTGATAGTCAAAGGAGTGTTCCATGACCCAGGAACGCAGGGATATTTTTGTTCCTGCCTTGTAAAAGGCTCATGAAAGTAGCACATCCTGTTCCCGACACCAATGACCGTGGAACTTTCGTGGCTAAGTGCGATTATATCACAGCATGATATACTCTCATTGAGATGGTAATTATGTTTTCTCGGACACACAGGTGAGCTGCGCATCTTTGTATTGAAGAGAGGAAATGGTAAAAACCCTGTTTCACACCCACACCGACACCCACCCTTGCCCTGTAGTTCTCAAAGTACATTTGCATCTGTGACAAAAATAAACTCGATCGTAACAAGACCTAATTACTAGGTGCTGGAACACTCAAGTGGGAGAGACCCCACACACCAGCCATGCCCCCAAAGCTTTTTTATTTGGCAAGCAGAAAGTCACCTACCATACTTGTGGCAGTTCCATCAAACTTCAAACATGCAACATTCTGATGCTCCCAAAGAATCGAAGCCCCCGGAATGATAAGAGAGCTGAGACCTTTTGAACAGGCCATTTTTTTGCCTCACTAGTTAGTAGCACTGCCCACCAGTCATCAAAGGAAAAATAATTCAAAGATAGTAATTATTATGTTATCATAGAAGACAAATAGCTTCTGCAAATGGTGTGATATAAGTAAAGTGCATTCTTTTTTCTTAAAAAAAAGATATAAGTAAAGTGCATCATGGTTGTGAACAGTCTTGCAATTTTCACTATTTTTCATTCTTGAATACTAAGTATGCATAATTGCATATATCATTGTGCGTTCTTGTCCTCATTTTGTATACCAGTATCTTGATGTAGCCTAGTTGTATGAATTTGTTTGTATATCTCTCCCTGTAGGTTACAGACAAGGAAAAGAGAGTGATACCATGAAAGGCTGGGCAATATTTGGAATTCTTTCTTGCGTGTATGTGTTTTTTTTTAACCTAATAAGTTACCTTCTCAGTGATGGAAAATTTTATTATGGGCATTTCCTTGATTTGGAATTGTTTTTCGCACATATGAATAATTTTCATTGTAGTTCCTTTCATGAATTGTTGTTACTGCTTACTGAAGTTCACTTTTCCCTGGTAGTACTTACAGCACTATCCCTGGTAGCACAACTATATTACCATTCTTTTTGTTGCTCTTGCTGCAATTTTGTTGTCGTAATATTGTTTACTATTCTGACTGCTGTTCTGTCTGTGTGTAGGTTCATTGTCCTTTCAAGCCTACTTTGCTGTGGAGGGTTCATATACAAAACTCGCGTGGAGAATTTGGTATTTTTTAATTTATTATTTCAATAACAGACCAATACTATCCAGAGTTGGCTTGAAAGCATTGATATTTCCCCCTCACTTTTCAGTACGGTTTAGATGCACTGCCTGGTATTGCTGTCTTGTCTGCCTTTCTGGATGCTGTGAGTGTTCACTTTGCCTTTACTATTTTGAGGGCTCATCAAATTTTTTATGATCATGCTAGTCGATACATGGTACTATTGACTCACTTTTTGTCTTATTCATCAGGTTGGTAGACCAAGAGGCTACTTGCCTGCAGATAATCCTAGTGAAAACCATGCAAGCCATGCATCTTGGGAGCACACGGCTGGTACCACACAAGTAGCACAAGGGGCAAATGATAGGGCATATGGGACAATGTGAACTGGGTATATTCTAAGGACCATTTTTTGCAGGTTTGCATTCTATACTCAATTAATCTAGGCTCTATTTTATTAGACATAATATATGGATACAACCCAGCATCGGCCTATCCAAGAACTTTCCCCTCTGCTACTAGCAAGTGAGCTTATGGAGCGTAACTAATTATCTCCCCCTCTTCTAAATTAGGCCAGTTCAACTAACTGCCTCTGCTCTCTGTGCCATATGTGCAATGCACTATTGCGCACACTATTAGTGTTGCTTTTATGCACAAGTTCTTTACATGTTCAAAAATGAAAAGCACATACACCATCCTTGGTATCACACTTTGTAGCATTCAATGTCTTATGATCTTGCAGTAGACTAGGGTACATCTACTCAAAAATTTTAATTGAACTCGTAGCATAGAGTTTACATATCATCAACCTCAGAAAAATCAAAAGTATAAAAAAACTAGATATCCATAATCATGAACTACTCCCTCCAGTTGTGTAGGTGATGTTTTAGCTCTTAGAGAAAGGTCCATGAAAGTGTCCCTTGCAGCAACCTTGACCTGTTTTCTCAATAATACCCTTCTGTATGCGTGCATCCAGTTGCAGTATGAAATATCTGCATCCTTTGTACTGATAGAATTTGTACTGCTACAAGAAAAATGAGGAGAGTAAAATAGGGATTGCATCATCAATGCACCCAAATAATATTGACCCTGTTTGTTTCCGCTCATAATTGATTCACTTATAATCGCCGTACCATGTTGATTTATTCAATTCTCGATTGTGCTATTTCAAAGTTCTGAGTCAGAAGAATCATAAATATTGAGGCGCTTGGTGTGATTCTTGCTTCTTCTTTTTTTCTTTTTTTTTTTTTTTTTTTACTATAAGCGGAAATAAACAGGGCAAATTCCTTGGTTGTTGAGTCCAGCCCCAAAATGTCACTTAAAATTTACTGGAGTAGAAGGACATGATTATGCAATGACTTAATAAACAGACTATTTTAGAGCAAAAGAAGATGAGATACATTTCATTGAAACTTTACAGTTGGCAAATTGGGGGTGGCGAGAAACTGAAATCACAGTTACATCTTATGGCATCACACATTAGCATGTTGACATTTAAACTGACATCTTATGTTTTTGAAAAAAACTGACATCATGTAAATCAAATTTTTCGTCATAAGCAAAGGAATCTGATTCAAACTGAAGCCTTTTGACGACTACATCTCCTGATTAACCCTATGGCAGTTCTTGCGGATTTCTCCATTGTAACCCACAAGGGGATTTATGTTCCCCATTTTGATTATTGAATTCACATAATGTTCAAAGAATAGTGGCTCGTTTTCTGCATAACTTTTAACTAGACCTGCTATTTTGGGGTCTTTTCCTGTCCACAAAACTTCATCTGAATTAAGGAGCCCTTTTCCTTCCAATATCAGCTTATAATAGCTGTTGTCAAATTGCGAAGGGCTGAGAAAATCTAGTGATCTTATGTTGTCATCACCACCAGTGCGTGGGCACGCCGATGCCAATGTGTGATAGAAACTTTTTTCTAGCGTGTTGTCTGGTCTGTTATCTCTGTGCTGATTGTAGAGCCGTTGTTTGAAACTCACACATCTGGCCTTTCCAATGGTGTGGCTTCCTGTCAGTGTAAAATAAACTCTTTAGGAAGATAAGAGAATATGCAGACCCAATAACAACATTTACTATTTATTTTCCATTATTGTCTAACAAGGAAAATTGTAGACATTATGTCCAACTGAACCAATTCCATTAACTATTTTATATCAATGGTTTATTTTTGAGCATTGAATATCAGTAGAGTTGGTTGTTGGTGTGTGTGTGCATGTGCCTTTTCGTTGTGTGGCACTTTGTATAATGTTTTTCATCTTCTTAATACAATGACACTTGGTTTTCCTACGTGTTTGTGAAAAAAAATTGAACACTAAGATGTGCCAGTACTATACCTGATAGTGCCACAAGGTCCACCTTGTCCAGTCCTTGCCTTTGGAAGAACTTGATTAGACGGTGTAGTGTTGCGTTTGGTGGAGGGAGGTTCTTGTTTGCTAGCTTCATGTTTGCTGTCTTTGAGTCCCTCCTTCCTAATGGAAGTTCCCAATATGGTCCACCACTCTGTCAGGTTATAACATTATATTGATTAAATATATCAAGTAGACCTAAATTAATTTTTTTAGGGAAAATCTTAATTTTTTTTTGCTTGAGGCTTAAAGAAAATAAAAAATATTTTTTGGTGAGAAATCCTGTATATTTTCTTGTCCTGTAACTAGTGCAGGTTTTTGTCACTTGAATGTAGAGAAATTTACCAGTACTGTTGAACCTCTGGCTGCTAGGGCAATAGTGTCAGCACAGGAGACTGTATGTGGACATGCTTCCTCAAGTGCAGCTTTGATCTCGTCTATAACCTCAAATCCCCTAATAGAGTTTTTATTGGGAATAGCATTTTTCTCACCTACAACTTCATCAGTGTCATCCAAAAGAACTGATGCATCACAGCCCTGCAATTTCATCACAGAACTATATAAACCTTGAGACAACTGAGATTATTGATTAGAGAAGATGAAATTGGGTTCTAGCGCTCAACAATGTGCAATTTCCAGCACATGGGTGAACAATGTGTGGTGACTGACTGACTGGTGACTTCTATTTATTCTGGATGAAAAAGAAATGAACTTGAACTGTGCTAACCTGAACAAAGCAGTCATGAAACAGGAGCCTGAGAAGGGAAGCAGCTATCCGTGGTTCCTTTACGATAGCCTTCTTTAGTATGGGCACCACAATCTCATCGGCTTGTGGGCATGTGAACTTGTAGTAATCCGTAGAAAGACCTGAGATTGGGCCATTTCCAACTGGATAGGCCCCCTCATGGTGACCAGGAGGGATGGCATGGGAGCCAGATAAGTAGAAGGAAGCAATGAAAATTGCACCTAGAATTATATTGATTGAAGCCATGAGTTCTCTTGAATGCTGCTGTGCTTTGGTTTCGTGAGTTCTCCTTCCTATTTATAGATGCTCATGTGATTCCACTGCACCACTCCATCCACTCCACTTGTGGAAAGCATCATCTGTTTGCATCAGGTGTACCTGATTTAGAGGTTACTTTTGTATATATTTTTTTTGTTACTTATCTGTTGCCATGTTTGAATTCTCTATTATTAGTTCCACTTCTACATGAGATCATTAAGTTTCTTTTGTAAGGATTATGTCTGCCTTCCCATAAGAAGCTCCCTGCTTTTGTTTAGAGAGATCTTCAGCTTAGCTTGTGCTAAGTACATGCTGCAAACAGAAACTATTGGCCTCTGTTCAACATACTTCTCTAATTAAATCCCTGTAATATACAACATAAAGTGGTAGTAGTAGCAGCTCCACCCACTCCAAATACATCCTTATATGATTCAGTAGTAGGATGGACAGAATTGCACAGGAAGTATGAAGCAAAATAAAAAAAAAAAAAAAAAAGTTGAGTTGTGCATTTAGGTAGCTCTTGGGATCTATCTATCTTAGATACTGGATACTTTTGGTGGTCAATTTTTGTGTGAAACATATCATTAGATTTGGCATATTGGAAACACATATACACAGCCTATTATCCTTTTGCAAAAATAATATGCACTGCCTATTCTGATCCTGTTTGTTTTGTTCGGTAAAGCAGATGCTTGGTGGTTTGATGGTTCAGAATTCTGAAGAAGCCAGCTTACGTTGTGGTTGGGTGCATAGACGAGGTGTGCTTCGGTGCATAGACGACGCTTGGGAATCAAACCGTCACAAAGTCAGGTTTTCTACGATCAACTAGGATATGTTGTAAATCGTGTGTATTTTTGTACCAGCATGCATTGACCTCAATTCAAAAAAAAAAAAAAAAAAAAAAAAGAAAAAGAAGCATGCATTGACCTCAACCACTACCAGCTGTTAGTGGTTAGAGCAGTTAGTAGAGCTTCTCCCGGACGGAGTTTCTTGGTCACAATCGAACAGAATTCCTTCTTTTAGTGGTTGAAGCGTGAGACTGAAAGTACCACCTACCTGTCATTGCAGTACTGTACTTGCAACTGCAGCAGAGTTGCAAGTAAAAATGAAATCGTCGGATCGTCGTACATGGCAGGCAGCCATGACAATCCCAGCAAGCAGCTAGCTATCTGGTAGTACCAGTAGTACCGAGCGTAAGCTGATGTGCAGGTCAACGCTTTTGCAGTGCTCTGGACTTTGCTTGTTATCTGGCAGGAATGCTTCTCTTCTGGTCACGCAGATATTACTTGTTGTCAGGAATCCATGGTCTAAGATCCAAACGGTGGCACCCTCCCTAACAACTGGGTGAAGAAGGCTCTACAGTTCCGCCCAAGGTTCAACCGTGCATCATCTGCTCAAATGCCGTACGCTTCGTAAGGTGTCTGAACTCTGAAATTGCACGGCTACCAGCTGTGCTGCAGCTCTGGATGGGGGTAGCTCATACTACTTCATAGCTGGCTAGTTAGCTACTATCTTCGTCCCTAAAAGCTGTAACTCCTAAAATCCATGTCAGTCAAATTTTTTTAATTTTAACTAATTTTATAGAAAAAAACATCAATATCTATGACATAAAATAAGTATCTTATAAAAATATATTTTATGATAAATTTAATGATACTAATTTGACATCATATATCTTAGTATCTTTTTATAGAAATTTGGTCAAAGTTTAAAAAATTTAACTTAAAATAATTTCAGAAGTTACAGGGACAGAGGGACAGGAGTAACTGTCTACGTAGCAGAGTTGGAGTCGGTTATCCGCGCCGGGCAATAAAGGCCGCGCCGGAATTTTCAGTCGCAGCGGCCACATGCTTTTTTTTTTTTTTTTTTTTTTTTTTTTGAAGAGGACATGGTTTTGCTTTGCGACGACTCTTCGCAAGTCGCAATCAACTATAGCTCGTGGGCCTTGGGCCGGCGCTGTCGGTATGGCCCTTTCGGACCATGGAAGAAAAGGGTCTCGAACGCTGAAGAGTCTCACTTGGCGTCACGCTCTGATCTTCAACAAGTACAAGGACGGCAGGCAGCACATGCCTATGGCTATAGCTAGGCTCTTTCTTGTTTGTTGCAGCTATCGCGTCATGCATGTACGCTCCCAGTGCATCGACCGGATTAGGACGACGCGTGCACCAGCTCGCCGTCCGTGGAATGACTTTAGTTGGCTGGCTGGCGAGTGAGTTTGTTAGCATGCGTACGTATAACCAACGGGCCACTAGTAGTCCTCACTGGTCAATCACTTAAGGTTGATGTTTTTTTTTTTTTTTTTTTTTTTTGTGTGGGGGTGGATTGGGGATTGGATGGGCTAAGAATTGAAAGCGCGACTAACCAGTCAGTGTATGTATGCATGGATCGCGCCGGCTGATGATAAGCTTTGCATCCACCATGATCATGCAGCATAACAATGATCCAGAGTCACGGACCAACAGTGTGGTACACATATACACATCCCTATTACCATCTGTAGGTCAATCTAGCTAGTAGCCTCTAAGGATAGAACAGCCAAAGGTTTCATTTTCTTACTGTTAACGGCAAAATAGTCATCGTACTAACCTACGCATTTTTTTCTGACAATGTACTAACCTACGCTTTGGGATTGTTCCTTATTGAGCCTGTGCAATATTTAATCACGTGAAGGCCTTAGGCATACAATAGAAAATTAGAAATAGGCGACAATTATTAGACATGAACTTATTATTAAAGTGTGTCCGGTAGGAATCTGAATTCTCCTAAAAAACATTTCTCTACTGAATCATAATTACTTTGCATAACTGTTTGGCTAGCTCGCTAGATTCTTGAAACTAGATTTTTGGTGTTTCTTTGGACTGTAAAAAATGAGAATCGGTTCCAAGTAATTCTTCCTAAAACATTTCTCTTTCTGGTGTTTGGTAGAGATAATTATTATACTCAGAATCTGAACTTTTTTCGCTATCAAGCATATAGCATACTCTGAATTGAACCGACAAAAGCAAACTTTAAAACCTCTGATTTATATTTGATTTGGGTGGCTATCCGCGGTATGTGGACGAGAACACTTGGCAGCTTTGCATTTTTAATATCCATGCCCGGTCTGTGTACTCTTACTTCAATATTGACAATTCAGACAAGTGCATAGTAATGGCAGAATCATTGTTGAGAATGAGTGCGTCGCGAACGTACAATTTTAGACGAGTGTCTTCTCTATCTGCTAGTTCCCTCGCATGGCTGATTGAACCTTCCTTTTCCCGTGAATACACCTAGCTCCCTTAGTTGCATATTGGCTCCTTAATCTCTATCTTTCCTTTCATGAATGCCCCTAAATATCTCTGATTAGTTCATACTCTTGATTAGTTTTCTTGCATGACTGGTGGACTTCATTGCATTTAGCCTTAGCAAGGAGTGCGTCCGATAACAGTTTGGTTGCATAATAGTGTAGTTAATATTGAATTGAATCTAGTCTTAGCACATAAACATGTAGCACATGTACAAGATCTTAATCTATTCTATCACATGACCACAATTGATTCTAATGCAGAAAAACTAATTAGATGAAATGCCATACCATTGTTGGTGGTAGCCATCAGCGTCTCCGATATGATGGTGATGCAATCGTCGGTGGTGTTATAGATGACATTGGGTCACAGGCCGAGGGTTTGGAAACCCTTTGCAGGTGATGAAGACGACATGCCGGGTAGTGGTGGCCTTGGCCTGGACGGGAAAATGACCTTTCTAAACCCTCTAGCGCCTAATCAACCCGTTGTGTGAAATGAATCACGTAGTTGAGCCACCAGGGGCGTCTCTTATTTATATAGATGCGCTGTGGGCCAAGGACCGACCCTAATAGATCTAATGGCTGACGTGCAGACCAGTTACTTAATACTTAAATTAATTTTGTAATTATCTAAGAATTAGCCGAGATCACATTCCAACCGTTAAGTCCATAAATTTTATCACATAATTAATTTTTTCCAAAGAAAGGAGGTCAGGTAATTACCCGGATTTGAGCTCCAGTTACTCTGGTTAATTTGTTCCACTAAGCTATATCAAAACATATCCGCTTGCTAAGTCATTAATTTAGCATTGGAAACATGTATTAATATCATGGAAGTGCTAGCCAAATCAAGCAAAACTCTAACCACTTACTCAAAAGTTGATAGGTTCATCTGATTGACGCCATCTCAAGAGTCGAGTGGTTGTCCAGATTCCGTGGCCGGTGCTGATTACTAGTTGACTGCAGGGAGCAGGTGGAAAGGTCGTACAGCCAGATGGAATTAAGCAAACGCAAGAGTTAGTTACGATAGGCAGACATGGCCGTGCTTTGAGATTGCATTTTGGTGGACTTTAAATTTATTTCTTGGTTCCTGGAAATTTAAGTAGTCCATTATCATCTTACTTTTTATTTTTTTATTTATAGAATAGAATGAGTTAATCTATCGTCACTTTATTTCTCAACAAGCTAATTTAGTTAGACAAGTTAGTACTAGTACGAGGTATGAAATCATTGCACTAAATTTGAGAAATGACATCACACCCGATCAATTGACAAAGTACTAATAAGGATTTTGTTTCCGAGAGGACATTTTGGAACGTAACAATGCAGTGCAAGAGGTGCTTACAACTTTTCATGTTTTCTTTTTTCATTCTGATTTTTTTTGTTATAAGTAGTGACCTCTTATCTTCCCTAAGCTATAAATGTATGCCCTTGCTTAATTTGCTTTGTAACAATGGTTTGCACAATGTTGTTTTACATCGTCATTCACTCAATACCTCATTTCTCATCTTCTCTGTGTGATAGTTCCTTATTCTTGTACAATTATGACGACGTCGCATAGCACGCATGCTTGAAGTGTCCTGAGGTTAACTGCACGCTTCAGACTGGGTAGTAAAGTGCTGTTAATTTTCTAGAAGCCAAGAAACACGCACCTCTGGACCCTAGCTGAAAGCATATGGATAATGAAATTAAGCTATCGCTTGGAAGCAAAGGGTAGTCTCCAATAGTCAACAAAGCATTGTTTGACGACCCATACACGGATGCACCAAGTACATAAAAAATAGCATGCCAAGGACCGCACACATGCATGCATATCGAACTAGCATTACATATGGTGCATTCAGGAGACGATTATGAATCAAGAGCCTACTATATAGGGTCTGTTGGGAGGTAGCTAAAATTTCATAGTAAAATTTTAACCAGTTAAAAAAAATTTAGCTAAATTTTAGCTGAGCTGTTTGAATGCTCCAACTAATAATATATTAACCTAAATTTTAGCTGACTTTAGCTAAATTAAAGTAGTTAAACCCAATTAAATTTTAGCTAGTTTTTTAGTTGGACTGTTTAGATGACTAGCAATTAAATATTTAGCCAACTCAAGTTTAGTAGGTGTATCTAAACAAAAACAAACTGGTACTCTTGTCAATTCATGTTGTTTTTTTTTTTTTTTTTTTTCTCCTCTAAGGTTTAGAAGCACGGATCGAGTTTTGAGGCATGTGAGACATGCTGCATATGCATGCTCCGGGCTGTTGCTAGGGATAAAGTTTACTCCTCTCTATCGACCGTATGCAACAACCTACAAAAAGTACGTACTCCGTACGTACTAGTATAATCTTTTCTTTTTCAATGCATTTAGCGAAAACTATAAATGTGCGAGATGTGGAGTCTTTTGACAAGATTGCACGCACGCACGCACGCACGCTGTTGTTCCTTGAAGCAACGGCCAACTGATACGTACGTGCGCTGCGCGCGTACAGGCGAACAACGTTTAGTTTCTCGACCAATACCATTTTGGAAGCCAATTATACTGCTTTCAGACAAGATCCGATTGACCAAAAGTTTCCAAGTCCTTCCGGGAAGCTACTCGAGCATGACATGAATGTAGGCCACGCGAGCTGCGAGCACCTAACGCGAAGCATCATATCATCATCACACACACGCGCTCAGAGTTGGTACTTGGTACGGTGCATCACAATCATATACGCCGCCTGCATTGGCCTGCATTGTACTTCGGTTCCCAGTTGAATAACATGAAGCAACCATAATGTTAGCCACATTTCCAACAGCCGTTTTGACGAACCATTATATTCCATCTTTAATTTTGTAGTGATCCTGACCTCTGCAGCAACATGGCAAAACGTACTACGTACCCTAATTTGGAGATACTGATACAGTGCTGCAGTCTGCAGATACTCCCCCGATCTAGTCATCGATATGTATACGTTTGGATGGTATAGTTCGTTCAATCTAATCTAATTGAGACTGTCTTATAGAAAACAGTGACAACAGACATTTTAATAGTATAAAATAAAGAGAAATATGATAAAAGTTTAATGAAATAAAATGTGTTTTACGAGGATGAAACATATTTACTATATGTTTTTAACGCTCAATTATCTTGGAAATATATAAACATGAAGCCCCACTAAAACTAGCCTACTAACAAGAGGCTGGCCAGCGAGTACATGGAAGAGCAACACGTGTCCAGAAGTTCATATAGCATCACACGCGCACACACGATCGATATATAATACTCTCCGTTTGTACTTTTATCCGATATCCTCAAACACAGGGGATCGGATACGGATCATACGTACATGTATACGATTATCACCGTATACCAACCATGCATTTAATTAAAATCAAAGGAAAACCGTGCATATGGTCGGCTCTTAACAAACAAGTCGACGGCCAAACTCATGCTGTGCTAACTTTGGAAGTAGGTGGCTACAAATCTATGAATAAATTTTGGAGCCACAGCAGTCAGAACTGCCTACTTTTGTCGTCTCCTCTGTTTGTTCGAATTCATATTCTAACAAAATACTCATTTAGTGTTTTATAAGCGAGGTTAAAATGCATGTTTGGATGAATTGGGTGCTAGGACGAATTTAAAACTGTCACTAATCTACAGTCAAGCTAACTGCGGGTCCTGAATGGCTCCGGATCCAGCAAAGGACATGGACACATGCATATAAAAAAAAATTGACGTGATGATCAATTCATAAAACAGGCTTCGATTTCCTTTGGAAGATGCATGTGTGATGTATCACATAGCATAATCAGCAATCCATCATATCTTCTTTTCAGTATCTCGCGCACATTTTACTTCGATCCTGTTGAAGTAGCAGTTGATGCTGTTTTGACAGTCTACCTTTTTTTTTCTTTGAACACGCAAGACAATCTACTTTCTGCCTTTTACTTTCTCAGCGACAAACGATTTCTCCACATACAATTGTTGGGGGCAACAAGAAGCACAATATTGTCCATCATGCACTTATATTTCCGCTGAAAATGAAGCGGCATTGGAATATTATTGGAATTACGGTGTAAACAGTTGGGACATGTACAGATCTGCACGTACAGTCTGTAGTAGGCCTAGCTGTATCATGTGTCTCAGTCGATTATTCTGTACCAATAAGCATCATCTTATTATCAGTCACAATGAGGTTTTATATCCTTTCTAAAACTCAGACTCAGATAGCGTTTGGTTCAGGACGAGACAAGGATGAGGTGGGATATCCCACTTCATTCAGTGTTTAATTTGGGGACATCGAGGACAGAGATGCCAATAGAGATGCCCCTAAAGAGAAATATTCCAAGATGTTGGGATATCTCTATCCCTAGAAATTGGTGGAACGAAGTGTTATAAGTGAGGGATAAGATGCTGACTCTAGATAACATGTGGGTCTATTTCACCATTTTCATCCTCGTCACTCTGACCAAACACAAAATTAAAACATTATCGTCCCCTCAACCAAACACAGACATGAAACCATTCTGTCCCTAAAAATGGAACCATTCCATCCTTGAAAATGGAATAGATCCATTCTGTCCCTCTATGTATTAGAAACAATGAATGAATAGATATATTTTTATCTATCTTCAGTTCTACCACTCATTTCTTCTCAATGAAAATTTTATCAGCTCTCACCTTATTTATACTATATGCCATATTAATTTATTTAATGCTCATAAAACTCTCATAAATTTCCAATGAGCCTGACCTAATAACAACATTTGAACGTGTCGTCCTCATACAAATCATAGTTAACTATTTTGAAAAACCCTTATAGTTTTACAACCTGTAAATTATATATCCATATAGTGAATCTAAAAACATAGATCTTATTTCATTAGTTTATATAATTTTTGGTCAGCCAGCATGTCCCGCTTCAAGCATGTGTGATGAGCTACACATTGCCTGTCTAAAGCTTTGCGAGGGGAAACAAAAGGCCATGGCGCTGTATAGCACCATACTTTTATCAATTGGCATTTTCACATTCTCCTTTTCTTTTTCATTTTAACACGCATAACCATGTAAACGAGAAAATTGTCGGAGTTAACGTTTCTTACTTCCTCCATTTCAGATTATAAGTTATTATATATAGTAGTTGTTAAGTTCGAATGACTTATAATTTTTTAAACAATTAAAAAAGGGGCTTCCATGAAAAATCACCTCTGCAGTCTGCACCGCCGACACACGCAACTTCAATCTAACAAAACCGAAGCACCAAACAAGAAGTAATGAAGGACCGTTAGCTAGCACCTACGCATGCACCTGCTTGAAAACACACGCAGCAGAGACATGATGAAATGAAACCAAACCTGCGTAGCAGTTGAACACACGCCGTGTTGACCTAGCAAGCTCATTTGCTCTGGACGCGTCGCCCTAACAAGTAACAACCCTCTGCTGATCGATGCCCTGCCTGCCTGCTGCACCCGATCCCACCGTCAGTCTCCTGCTCCAAACCACCCTTCCCTTCCGGCGGTACTCCCATTCACCGCAGTGGCTTGCTATATATACCCCCTAAGCCTGCCTCTTCTACCCACATCCTGCTCATCACAAGATAGGAAGATCAAGAGAAGCAGAAGGGAAAGCTCTACCGCCTTCTCCTACTTACATTGCAGCGCACGTGTGACACAGTGCAGCGCGAGAACCGGAGAGGAGCTAGAGAGAGAGGTCTGATCTGTGAGCTTGCTTCTCTTGCTTTTTCCATGGAGACTTCCACGAGCCATCGTTGCCTCGTGCTGCTGCTCTGCGTCGTCCTCCTCGCCGGCGCCGTCCGTGGCCACCCTTGGGGCGGCGGCCTGTTCCCACAGTTCTACGACCACTCGTGCCCCAAGGCCAAGGAGATCGTGAGGTCCGTCGTGGCGCAGGCCGTCGCCAGGGAGACCAGGATGGCCGCCTCACTTGTCAGGCTGCATTTCCATGACTGCTTCGTCAAGGTACATAATCTATGGAGAAATGGAGTAACTAAACTAACCTTCCTAGCTAGCCCCCACTTCTCTATAGCTTTATTTCGACCTTTCTTTACATGCATGCATGCTTTGGCAACAGCTTTGCATGGTGCATGCTAGATAATACTAGCAAGTGCACAACTGCAACTTTTGCTGTTTATGAGCAAATCCCTAATCTTTTGCTACTACCTTTTTACCAACAAAGATATGATGACCTACATTACCTTACCTATATATATACATTGCGCATGCGGCATGCCAGCACTAGTTTATGTCTTGGACTTGGCGACAATAATAATATCACAATATATATATATATATATCCCTCCCTACCGCATGATTGATCCACATTCCTACTTTTTTGCATTGCCCTTTTTCTCAAAAAGAGAGAAAACTATAATCCACTCAATGCATGCAGCATGCAGCAGGTGCCTAAATGAGAGTCATCTAACACGTACCATCATTGTCAAATTAATTAACCTTTTGTCTGTCTGTCGTCACTCTGTCTGATTCCGATAGGGTTGCGACGCTTCTGTGCTGCTGGACAACAGCAGCAGCATCGTGAGCGAGAAGGGCTCCAACCCCAACAGCAACTCGCTGCGGGGCTTCGTGGTCGTCGACGAAATCAAGTCCGCGCTGGAGGCCGCCTGCCCGGGCGTCGTCTCCTGCGCCGACATCCTCGCGCTCGCGGCGCGCGACTCCACGGTCCTCGTCGGCGGGCCGTCCTGGGAGGTGCCGCTGGGGCGGCGGGACTCGCTGGGCGCCAGCATCCAGGGCTCCAATAACGACATCCCGGCGCCCAACAACACGCTCCCCACCATCGTCACCAAGTTCCGGCGCCAGGGCCTCGGCGTCGCCGACGTCGTCGCGCTCTCCGGCGCCCACACCATCGGCATGTCCCGCTGCACCAGCTTCCGCCAGAGGCTGTACAACCAGACGGGCAACGGCGTGGCCGACGCCACGCTGGAGGGCTCCTACGCCACGCAGCTCAGGCGGGGATGCCCGAGCTCCGGAGGCGACAACAACCTCTTCCCGCTCGACCTCGCCACCCCGGCCAGGTTCGACAACCTCTACTTCAAGAACGTCCTGGCCGGAAGGGGCCTGCTCAGCTCCGACGAGGTGCTGCTCACCAAGAGCGCCGAGACGGCGGCGCTCGTCAAGGCCTACGCCGCCGACGTCAACCTCTTCTTCCAGCACTTTGCGCAGTCGATGGTGAAGATGGGCAACATCTCGCCGCTGACGGGGCAGCAGGGGGAGATCAGGAAGAACTGCAGGAGGATTAACGGCGCCAACCATTACTGATGAATTAATATATTAATTAATCGATTTATTATGTACATGCTCATGCAAGATGAGCTAATGTATACATTATATATCGTGTACGCGTGCCATGTTTTGTTTAAATAAAGAACTGCAGGAGGATTAACGGCGCCAACCATTACTGATGAATTAATATATTAATTAATCGATTTATTATGTACATGCTCATGCAAGATGAGCTAATATATACATTATATATCGTGTACGCGTGCCATGTTTTCTTTAAATAAATAAGAACGGCTGAACGCCTTATTATTGGGTTTTTATAACAAATTCATTCAAACGTTTTCATTCATGCGCGCGTGTAAACAATCTCATGGAATCGGACAGCAGTGGAAGTTAATTTTCAATTTTCATAGTGATGTGCAGTGAATATAATGCACCAAATGACGAAGCTATCATGCATGACTGCATACATGCATGCATACTTTGCCTCCGTGGATTGGGACAAAAGTACTTCTGTGTCGTTTTAGTTTTTAGATATAGCTTCTGTTATATATTTTTTAGTAAATCATGTATCTATAGTTAGAATAGATTAAATAGGAAACATATCCGATTGAAATTCTCAAGTTCAATGTATTGTTACTAATAAATCGCGTAAAAGCTTATTGCTATGAAACAGTCAAAGTATTTTGTCTAGGTTCTATATGAAACAGTATTATCATATACAAATATTTTTGCAATATAGAAACAACAATGTGTAATTATATATTGTAAACAAAGACTTATTATGGTAGAATCAACCCACCAGGATTTACTAACAATGCTACTATTTCAGTGATAAACGATGTGCTTGTTGGTAGAGAGACGCTTATATTGTAAATGAAGATTTGTGATTTCAATTAGGTTTCTTACAAAATAGAATCCATCTACCAGTATTAAGCAACATGCTCATCAATAGAAAGACGCTTATGGTGACTTGTTAATCTCAATATTTGTCGCTCATCATTTCAAATGTGATCCTAGAGAGATAGGGTGTACATATATGCAATTGTAGGCAGTGGCGGAGCTTCACACAGGTCAATAGGGGCCACGACCACCCCTAAACTTCTATAAATCTCCAATATTTATAGCCATTTGGCTTGATAAGTTCATTAATGACCGACCCCTGGCTTTAGTTCCAAGCTCTACCCTACCATATTGTTCACAAGCATATATGCAAGCGTATATGTGTTTTAGAAAACGTCTACACCTGTACTATGATTCAAAAATCAAGATTTGTATTACAAAATAGGTACATGATGATTCATTATGAATTCATATGTCTAGTTAGTCCTTGCTTGGGACACATAAAGGAATCAGGATGCAAATAATTAATTAAACTTGTTTTGTGGTGTGGCACAATACTATTACAAAAAGAAGTTTTATAGGTACCTTATTTTTTTCTAACCATGCATGGCTTGGTTGGATCAAAAAACAACTACAAAAATGGTTCCAAAAATGAATCCTCTCTAAAGAAGCAGGTGGTGTTTCTAGATGCCCCTTGAAGTGCCCTCCATTTTTAAGGGCGGCTGGTAACAACTGAAACCTCTAGAAATAGCATTTCTAAGGGTAGCTATATATCAAGCAATTCAAAATCAATTTTTAGTTTTGGTTAGTAATTTGAGCTATCTTTAAAAATAGAAACTACATAAAAAGTCATAAATGTTCTAATTGAATTCATATTGTGACAAACTTTATATCATAGTGGTAAGGTAGAAGAGATCTACAATTCAATAGTTGATGGCTTTTTCTTTTGAAATCATTTAGGGTCCAAAAATATATTCTAAATTCTTAGATTTTGGAATTCAATTCAAAAAAACTCTGATGGAGATATATGCTCTATATATATCAAAGTTGTATTTGTTCAACAAGATCTAAAACATTGTAGTTGAAACTTTTTCCATTTAAAAATGTTTAGAGATCGACTCAAATATTAAATAATACAAAATTTGTAGATTTTAATACAAAAGATAGCATTCTAGTCAAGAATGAAAGCCACACAGGTCCATGTTACAGACCACTTCTAGGAATCAACTTAAATGTCATGAGAGTAGTAGGAAGCATGTTTAGAGACACCAACGCATTATTAGGCCATATATCACACCCACCAGCACACATTTGGTGGAATTTCATCTTTAGTCGAACTAATAAGCGAGCTAGAGTCAACCTGATAAGCCAAAAAAAAGTAAAACTTGCATCCTGGCCCTATAGTCTCGGCGCCATTATTAATCGAACGGTTAGTACGTACTTCCTCCATCTTAAACTATAAGACGTTTGATTTTTTTTTTTCTTTCCAACTTTGACCACTTGTTTTATTCAAAAAATTTGTACCAAAATAGTTAAATTCAATTTATTTTCGAAGAACTTATATTAATAAAGCAAGTCATGGCAAAAAAAAAATAATATTTTGAAAAGTTTTTGAATAAGATGAGCGGTCAAAGTTGGTGTCAAAAAAGTCAAACGTCTTATAATTCAAGATAGAGGGAGTAGATCGTACGCATGCACCAGCTTAATATCCATGGCAGTGTCTGGCCGTGGAATGGAAAAGGTCAATCGGCAATCATCATCCTACTCCAGCTGGTTAAAGTTGGTTGGTTAGGAAGTTGGTACATATGTAACGATCGAACGCATACTACATAGCTAGTGGGTCACCTTTGGTCAATCGATCATCACTGATGTCGCTAGGTGGTTCGTGGCCGGCCGTGCGATCGATCGCTATCAAAGAAAGGCAATAGCCAGCAGTATGAACGTGGTTCTGTCTCTTCGTCATCTATGGTCCATCCATGGATCAAGCTGATCAGCAAGCTTAACATAACTATCGTCATAATGCTGAGGAATCACCAAGTACGTGCTACTAAAGAAGGGCTCTCGCAGCTAGGTCATCATATTCTCATGACCTGACCTAGCTCCAGGCCTCTGCAAAGTAAATGATGTGCTACTCTACCTATGCCTTGTTTAGGTTGCAGATTTTTTCACTCTCTCTCCATTACATCAAGTTTTAACCCGCATGCATGAAGTATTAAATGTAAGTAAAAAAGAACTAATTACACAATTTAGTTGTACATTATGAGACAAATCTTTTGAGTCTAGTTGGTTCACGATTGGACAATATTTGTTACATACAAACGAAACGTGCTACAGTTGCAAAGTTAGAATTTTTTCACAATCTAGATTGCGAAAAAATTTCAACTTTGCAACTGTAGCACGTTTCGTTTGTATGTGGCAAATATTGTCCAATCGTGGACCAACTAGACTCAAAAGATTCATCTCATAATTTACAACTAAACTATGTAATTAGTTATTTTTTTACTTACACTTAATGCTCTATGCATGCGGGTTAAAACTTGATGTGATGGAGAGAGAGTGAAAAAATCTATGCGCAATCAGTATGGCATGTATGGCATGCATTGGATTCCCATTTGAATCACTTGCATGTGTGGCATGTGGGGCCATGATTTTCGTTCTGGGTAATAGACTTTTATTGCAAAACGAAATGATGGGCAAGTTAATGCATTAACTTTTAGAGATGGTGTCACACAAGTCATCTCCATCTTTGGACAATCAATCAGTGATCTTTGCTATATTTACGTACTCCCTCTGTCTTTAAAAAGAAATAATTTCCATATAGTTCATGCCAGTCAAACTTTTTAAATTTAACTAATTTTATAAAAAAAGAGTAACAACTTCTATAACATAAAATAAGTATATTATAAAAATATATTATTTAGTAAATCTAATAATACCAATTTGATAATATAAATCTTAATGTTTTTTCTAGAAATCCAGTCAAAGTATAAAAATTTTGATTTAAGATAACTCCAGAAAATCACTCCTTTTAGGGACGAAGGGATTATAATATAAAAAAGAAGACGACCACCATCTATATTTGGCGCTCAGTAAAGGAAACAAACATAAAGGTGCTACTCTACACAGTTTAAAGACAGAGTACTAGACAAAACCTACTAGCAACCGAGCAGTGCATGCTGCTTAGCTCCTTTTGATTATTAGAGCAAGTATAATAAGAGGTTGTAAGTTGGTTAAATACTGAGGTAGAGAAAAGAGGAGAGAAGAAGCAAACTATAAGCTTTCAGTTGTCCAGTTGGCTTAGACACAAGAACTAAGAAACTTTATGAAAGTGATAAGTGGGTCATGTATCGATACTTCCTCTATCCTTGAAATGAGTGATTTCTAGAGTTGTCTTCAGTCAAAATTTTTAAACTTTAACCGAATTTCTAGAAAAATATAGTAAGATTTATGTTATCAAATTGATATCATTAGATTTACCACATAATATATTTTCATAAAATGCTTATTTTATATCATAGATATTATTACTCTTTTCTATAAAGTTAGTCAAATTTAAAAAAATTTAACTGACATGAATTTTAGAAATCACTTCTTCGAGGGACAGAGAGAGAACTGAAGAGGTAACTGCTATCGGGTGAGCCATGAAAAAGGTTTATATGCTATATATGTTGTATTAATCAATAACCTTTGCAAGGAGACGTTGACTTGCTACTGTCCACTCATAATTAATGTCATGCTCATCTTTTAGCCATTCTTTGCAGAAAGTGATTTCGCATGCGGACGTGAAATTGGTAAGATCAGATTAGGAAGAGCTGAAGAAGATAAGATGGAGCTAAGATTTATTTAATGTAGGAGACATGCAAGTATTAAGTATATATATAGTACCCCTAGCTAAGCTAAACTAGGTCTGGGTCATATGTAGATACAGTATACATGATTGACGCCCACCTCAGACGTCAAGCGCGGTCACCCCAGATTCCATGCATGGCCAATGCTGCTCAGTTGCCGGTGGAGCAGGTAAAAAGACCGTACCAGCCAGACGGAAGCAGACGCACAGGTTGGTTATGATAGTCAGGCCACATGTATGTAGTTGGTACACTGATATGCTTATATATACGATCTTACATAATTATGTACCTAAAAAGATCATTTCATTCAGAAATTTAGGGCTGCGGAAATTTTGTATTTATTGTGTATATGGAGTAGCTAGCTAGTATAGCTAGCTAGATGCATAGATGTGATGTTACTAATTAATTATGATGATGAGATTAGCCCATCTGTCTTCCTGGCTTAATAAGGTTTTGATTTTGTCTTGCCTTTCATTCAGTTTATCAAATTGGAGTAGGCATTGACTTGCGAAACCGCTGGTAGCCTTGAGGGCAATTTACTGGCATAAATGATTTAGCTACGACGATGATATTAAGGATATCTGTTAGCAATATGCATAATGAAAGAGTGGTTGATCTTCGTTTTTCTACTGTTATATAAATAAGCTTCAATCTCTCTTCTTTTCCCTTAAAGTCTATTTATGTAACTAATATCGGATATGAAGAAAACAGTACAATTTAGGCTTGACATGGAAACATTATATTGTTCCTTGCAATTATATTGCAACGGTAACTCTATTTAGCTCCCGTGTTCTAAAATTCGGTAGGTGAGCTAACCATGCAAATTATTGAAGCATGTAGCTCCTTTCAAACATGTTGTACGAAATGCGATGTAATAATCATTCACCTTCGATTTAAGTCCTAATGAGTTTTCCTTATTGATACATAACTTTTATTATGTAGCTGGATATATTGCATATCTAGATACATTGTAAAGCTATGTGTCTAGAAAAGCCAAAACAACATATAATTTAGGACAGAGGAAGGTAACTTAGAATAATATATCCATAAGGGTAAGTATCCGTGCATATACATGCCCCTCACTCCTCAATCTTTGCATATCATTATTGTGCAAAAGAATGAAATAATGCTATGTTTTGTTTTGTTACAAGTCTAGTGAGGTCGAACGCATGCCGTTTTATGTTGCTGTTTCCATTCATCCTAGCTTAAAAGCACGGTTTCATCATGTTTATGTTCATCACGTGTCAGCTTAGATTACGTAAAGTGCGGTTGATTTTCCAGAAGCGTAGAAACAAGCACCTCCGAAGTCTGACCTTGGCTTCAGCTTCGGCAGCAAACAGTCGTAAAACAGTCATCTCTTGGAAGCCAAGGGCAGTCTCCAGTAGTCAATAAAGCAGCGGTCGGCTTGTAGCTAGTTCTCCCTTCCACGATCAGCTAAGTGTAACTGGCATCATAACGTTTGTTATGTCTAATCCATTGTTGTTAGCTTAACCTTTCTAGCCTTCTATGCTAAGGGAGTTCATTAAGTACTCGCTAATTCTACTCATGATAAATCGATAAAGTTATAACTTAGGAATTTTCTAGGCATCACACAAAGTAAACATCAATCAATCAGCATCCAAAACAACGGTAAGATTAATTTGACCCAGTAAAAGTAGTAACATTAACTTATATTATCCTGGACGACCATGCATGGTAATTAAAAATACCTTTTGCCACCTAAAACCTTTTTTTAAGTTTCTTGCTTACAAAATACAAATCACCAGCGAATCCATATGAAGGATGCTCAAAATCTGGCTACCACATCGGGGTTGGTGAAAGCAACACCAAAATAATACATGAATCAGCTCTCTAATCAGTTATATATAATTGGTTCATTTAATTATTCATGCCAACTCTCGCTGACTCATTGAGAAAATTATTTTTCAGCCATATTAGAAAAACCAGTGTTGGTTAACTTGGAAGTAATGTGGAGACCTATTCAAACTTTGGCTTTTTCCTCCACAGGAACCGTGATTGCTGTGTAGTTAAGTGTGAATTATAGTTAAAGGAGTAAATTGAGAAGGGAAGGAACAGTAGGAAAATAATGAATCTGGAGCCCAACACATCAGAAGTCAAGAGCAGGTACTTTGGTTGTCTTGCACATGTCGCTTTTTGTCTCCCCCAGGTGAGAGTAGTAGGGATGCTAAAGTTGGCTCTCTCTTTTGAGGCATGTGGCATGCTCTTGTTAGTTGCTAGGGCTATAATTTTTGCGCATTTACCTATGCAAGAACATGATGGAATAATGCAGGAATCAATCATGTTTTGTCGAAATATTTAGTGAGGTATCACTATGCTCAGTACTTGCCCCATTTCACAATGTTTTGTCCTGTTCATGTACCAAGGTGGTGACCTACTGAATACAATAATAATGATCCAATCACGTAAAAATTCGCTAAACGTTGGTGCCTCCTAGCCTACTCCAGGTGTGTGGAGTGGACAAACATCGCAATACAGAGGAGTATTTGTCTAGCAAAAATATACTACATAGAATCGCTAGCTAACTTTCTCATGCATTCTCTCTGTTGTTTCTTCCTCTGTTAACTGTGTTATGATATGACATCGTATAAAGAATTTCACATTTCCAATTATTTCCTTATTTTCAGCATGTATTTGAAATATTTCACAGTAGCAACCAACGCTGATGTTCCCTTCAAGAAACGGCCACTGATATGTGGTGTGCAGAAGGACAAAGCAGCTCCTACCGCGGTACCCGTGTCAGTGTAGAAGCTTTCCAAAACGCTCCTTCCAGGAGCCAGCCCGTGACACGAATGTAGGCCATGCACAAGCAAGCACCTAACACGAATCATCACGTGCCGTGTACTAGGCGCCGGTACATCACACGTCACTCTTTACCTGATCGGACGCATGTGTGTTGGCTCCGGAATCGAGCTATTAGCTTCCTGCATTGGATAGGAGAAGCCAGTCAGTCATGTTAGGCACCCATGCGTTCCAGCCGTTTGATAAATCATCAGGTCCTTCGTATTGATTATTATTACTACACTGGTAGCCAAGGACCTACCTATTGATATGAAGCTTGTGCTAAAAAAGGCGTGCTGCTGTAGCGTCATGCTTTTGTCCCACAAAGACAGGGATACGAATCCATGTTCGATAAAATAATACAGCACATAGTCTTGTGATCAATAAAAATGCCATCCAACCTGTAACAGAGTAACGACACTTGAGTATAACAAAAGTAGTTGGATTATTTCAGAAGCAAAAATCTCACTTTTCGCTAAGCTTTTTGTACTTTGGTTACTTGAGTTCATACAGTGCATGTTACATTGCCATGTGTTGTGTAAGGTTAAATATGGTTCGATAAATATATTACTATTAATTAGTACTTGTTATGGGTGGGCCTAGCCCGAACTTGATACAGCTAGGACAAAGTAAGAACAATGACTGATATACTGACTACTGTAAAGCCCACTACACCTGTCCTATAGAGGTGGTTTAAATCCATTCCTGGAAGAGTCCAGATCCAGGATATGATGCTGTTACATAATGCGATTGTTCACAATAAAATTGCATTCTGTTGTACTGTGTAGGTGGTTTTGTTCGAAAGACGAGTTGCATAATGCATATGCCAATATGAGCAGCATAATCACCAGTTAATCATAGATTCCTCATTTCAGTTTGCACTCTTTCACACTATTGCAGTCCTTCAAGAAAATTGTAGCAGTGCCTGTTGTTTAATAAGTGGCGGAGTTGTTTTCACTCCGCCCACGCTTGCCTAGGACAAAAATTATAATCTCTGTCACTTTGAGCTAAAACTGAAGCACCAAACAGCAACTGAGAACGCTAGAGCTGAATTGTAACTTGATGGAATTATTATAGCAGTTGACACAATGTCTAGCTAGCTCGCTTATTCTATACGCATCACCCTAACAACCCAGCTGCCTGCTGCATCTGATCCCACCGTCCTCTGCTCCAAACCAACCCTCCTTTCCTTACATGCACTACACCCACTTCCTACAGCTATATATACCACCATATGCCCATCTTATGAAACCATCCACAAGAGAAGAAGAAGAAACAAGCAAGTAGCAACATTCTCTTCTCTTACAACATAGTACAGCAAAGGTTACTCACATGGCAACTTCAATGGGTTGTCTCGTCTTGCTCTGCCTTGTTTTTCCCCTCCTCCTTCCCAGTGCCGTCCTTGGCCACCCATGGGGTGGCTTGTACCCACAGTTTTATGACCATTCGTGCCCCAAGGCGAAGGAGATTGTGAAGTCCATTGTGGCACAGGCTGTGGCCAAGGAGACCAGGATGGCGGCATCCTTGGTCAGACTGCATTTCCATGACTGCTTTGTCAAGGTAAACACTGATTCCTCTGTTATGTTCTTTATCACAAGCTCTGACACAGCTATGACACTTGATACTGCAGTACACTATAACAAGTTAGCGACACAAGTTTTATACTTCAAGTCTTTTAGCTATATGTTGGTACAATAAGAGTAATCCATATAAAGTTGTTAAAAACAAACATGGAAAGCAAAGATAAAGGGATGAATTCATTACTAGCTTTGGCTGTATAAAACAGTGTTTAAAATAGCAGCTAAGGTGTTTAGCGGTTTATCTCTAAAACAGCTGATAGTGGAGAAAAGGTTATAGTAGATAAAACCAATAACTTGAAATGCTTGTGCTACATGCGTGCCTTAGTTTTAGAAAAGGTAGCATCGGAGAATCTATATTATTTTGGCTAACTTCTTTAATTACTGTTGATTGATGAGAAAGCCTACCATTGCCCATGCCAGCACTACTTTATGTCCTGGTGACATGATCGAGCCAGTACTGTAATTGATTAAGTCTATTGTTCTATCTTTTTTGAGTACTATATAAGATGTCCTTTTTTTTGTGAGCCACACGAGAAGAGATGTTTACTTAACTCTAGTGCACAATGATTGAAGCTCTCTGTGCAACGTTTGTCATCTCTTATTCAATGCATGTGCCCGATGAATCTACTGTCATAACTACTCTGTAGCGTGTGGCTAATCTCTAAAGTATTCCATGTGGCTAGTAATTAGCAAACTTTTACAACATTGTTACATGTGTAGGGCTGTGATGCTTCAGTGCTGTTGGACAACAGCAGCAGCATAGTTAGTGAGAAAGGGTCCAACCCAAACAGGAACTCCCTCAGGGGGTTTGAGGTGGTCGACCAGATCAAAGCTGCTCTCGAGGCTGTCTGCCCAGGCACAGTCTCCTGTGCCGACATTCTGGCCCTCGCGGCTCGTGATTCCACTTCCTTGGTACGTTCCACTATCAACAATCCTGTCCAACTGGAAGAGACGATATTTGTATATGTAGTGATAGCATTGGCAAAGTTAGATTTTTCTGAACTCTAACCTGTAGGTTGGTGGCCCATACTGGGACGTGCCGCTTGGTCGGAGGGACTCACTCGGTGCAAGCATCCAGGGCTCCAACAATGACATCCCAGCCCCCAACAACACACTCCCCACTATCATCACCAAGTTCAAGCGCCAGGGCCTCAATGTTGTTGATGTTGTTGCCCTCTCAGGTGACTTTTCGTGTATTTCTTAGTACCATCTGTCCTTCATTATTGACCAACTTAACGTATACTCATATTACACAACACGGATACAATATCATGTGCAAATACAGGTGGTCACACCATAGGTATGTCTCGGTGCACTAGTTTCCGGCAGAGGCTTTACAACCAGACAGGCAATGGCATGGCTGACAGCACGCTGGATGTATCCTACGCCGCGCAGCTGAGGCAGGGGTGCCCCCGCTCTGGTGGTGACAACAACCTCTTCCCCTTGGACTTCGTCACCCCAGCCAAGTTTGACAATTTTTACTACAAGAACCTCCTGGCCGGCAAGGGCATTCTAAGCTCTGATGAGGTTCTGTTAACCAAGAGTGCTGAGACAGCGGCCCTCGTAAAGGCATACGCTGCTGATGTCAATCTCTTCTTCCAGCACTTTGCACAGTCTATGGTGAATATGGGAAACATCTCGCCACTGACAGGGTCACAAGGTGAGATCAGGAAGAACTGCAGGAGGCTCAATAACAACCACTGAGGGCAGTGAGGTCGCTTTATGTGCTGAATTTTATGTGATGTTGGTGGCGTATTTTGTTTAAATAAGCAAGTGTGGCCATGATTTTATCATCTTTTGTGTTTTATTTAAACACATTGTAAAATGTGTATCTGTTAATAACTCGATATATAAGATGAGTTCATTCTTCGGTTTCCATAGATCTGCTTATTTGACTTGTCATGTTTTGACTCCAAAAACCAAAATCACAACTCAATAAACTCATGGCATTTGTCCACCTGTTTCTTGAAGAGTTTATCTACCACTCCAATTGGAATTTATCACATGTTGTGATAAGAGTGTCTCCTGAGGTGGTAGTGGTTCACAGTGGGTAGCCGAGGCTTGAACCCTCAGCGTTGCGGCGGTGCTGTGCTGTGTAAACATGGTGAGATATGAAAGGTGCGAGTGGCCAAGTGCATGATGCAACAACTTCCTATTGTCTTGCTTAAAACCAAATGATAACAATTGTTCAGGCGTTATACCCAAATCTAGAGGCCTAACAAAATGAGGTAACAAGCCAACTAATCTGCTGGGAAATAGCTAGCAAATCTTGAGCCTATCCTAAGATGATGGTGAGACTGATGCCTTTGGTTACGTCGCACTGCGCCTCTTGTTGCCACGCTGGTAAGTTGCTGCCTCTTGATGAGGGCAAGCTGCTTATCAAGGCAGGATGAAGTGTTATGGAAGCAGGCACGGGTGCTGCTAGCTTGGCATCCAGGGATCCAGGATAACCATCTAACTGCATTAGTTTGTTAGGTTGGTTAGATAAGATTGCTAGTTTGCTGCTTGGATTGTTAGCTCATCGTGTACTAGGGCCAGGCTACGCAATGCCAGGCCTGTTATATTGTATTGATTGAATTAAGCAGGAATTAAGAAGGAAAAGCCTTCTTGCTTGGCTGTGGGCAGAGGCCCCCGTCTAGCGATCTCGCTCCCCCTTAACCCTAGCTCTCTTACCATGTTGGAATTGTTAAGTATATATCAAGGCCTATCCTAGAGGCCCATATAGCCCATGTGGCTATACCTTATATATGGTCATCTCCACTATTGGAGGAATCATTCTCTGTCATTTACAAGGTTAGTTACTCCTCCAGATTCCAAATTTTGGTCTCTTTAGACCTCAATTTTTCTCCAAATGTAGGTCTTTACCCTTTTCTTCCTTCCTTGCCCCAAATTAATAAATGGCGCCACTCTCACAAATGATGGTGTCATCTTTTCCAATACATGATAATTGAAGAGCACCAAGGTCATTTGATCTACTTTCTTAATTCATGCGCACAAATCTAGGACCAACACATGGAATCAGAGGAAGTGGTCTGTAAAGGAAAAACTTAAATCACCATGTCAGAGGTCTAAAGATGCATTCAAGCAACCTATGCAGTCAGGTTGCCATGCCTAATAGAAATCTTCAGTGTTCCTATGAAAGCATTCAAACTAATGGCTTAACAACTTTAATATCAATGGACGTTATTTCATATGCAATGCTAGAAGGTACCTGGTTGTGTCAGCCTCATATCTGTTGGTGTTATTTCAGAATCTTGAACAGAGCTATGAGAAATCATGGCGCAGCTTCTGCTTTCATGTATTTAAAGAACAAGCATCTGAAATGAGAGATAAATACAGTTCAAGGATCCAGAAAGCAATTACATTTAGAAATGGGGCTAATGGTGAGAAAATAAGTAAGAGTAAGTACGAGCTAAAGAAGCTATTTACTTGCAGGACCCGCTGCTGTATTCGCTCTCTCTTTTACTCATGTCCTACTCCTACAGTTCAACACTTAGACCAGGGGCCTGGTAGATGTCTAGAGGAATATAGTCAGTCAATGCAGGGAAAGTTGAAAACAAATAGAAATCATTGGAACTCATACAGTAGAAAACATACCTAAAAGACAAAGGATATCAGCTGAGGGTTGTAAACCGGTTGCATCTAACAAGATGTATCCTCAACCTCAAGGACTTTCAGAACCTTAAACCATATTGAACGATCAAACATTCACAACTATATAGGTCGGTGCCATGGGTCAACCAGCACACTCTCTCAACTCCTGTGGAAAGTAGGATATGTTTTGATATGGTGTCTGTTTCAGGAAGAAAAGAAGAGAGAAAGTTATAACAAAGAGTGCACAAGAGTGATGAACCCAAAGTACAGTTTTGCTTTTCTAAACAAGACAGGCCAAAATGCAAAAAAGGTAATTACAACTTTTGTGAACCCCTATGTTGTGACATCAAGTCTCAACTAAAAACATGTTGTACTTACGAGTTAATATGTTTGTGGATGTTGATACTGCAGCAAGAAAGATTTCCCTGACAAGTTGGACACGTCACCGAATTTAACGACAATTCTGAATCATTGCTTCAACTGCCTTGTTGGCCTTAAGAACCTCCCCTTTTGAGCAAAGTGAAGCAATAGCAGCATAATATGACTCAAAATCATCATTGAAAGACTTTCCAAGCAAATTTTGGTAGTCAATATCAGTGTCACTACTCGATTTTGATAAACTATCATCTCCATCTATCATGGGTTGAACTATGCCATCAGAACTCACACAAAGACTACTGCTGGAAATATCATAAGCGACTGGACTTGCTTGTCCTGAATCTGTCATGGAATCATAAGCATGCTCAGCTTTCTGTACCTTGTTGAGGTGCCCAAGCGCATTATAGCTGATAGAATTTGAAGAGGATAAAAGCATGACGCCCACTTCATCTAGGATTGTTACAATCTCATCAATCCTCCCTTGATCACATGCAGAAGATAGGAGATCAACAAGGGACTCCGCTTGAATATTATCTCCAACACTGTTTATCAATTCCACAACTTCTTTGCACTGAAACATCTCCCTCAAGATGCCCCTGGATTCTTCCATCCTTCCTTTTGCATAGAGTCCTTTGATAAGGCTCATGAAACCAACAAAGTCAGGTTCTATATCCCTATGACGGTATTCATTAAAGAAGCCTAATGCAGCTTCAGTCTCACCTTTCAGACAGAGTCCATTGATAATTGCACCAAGTGTAAAACAATCTGGCAGTAGAAAGAGTTCCTCCATATGACACATAAGCTCAAGGGCCTTTTCAGTCAATCCAAAGTTACAATAACCACTTATCAGCGAATTGTAAACACGGGTAGTGGGTTTTATACCCTTGGTGGTCATTTTTTGGAATAACTGATCCGCATCATCTAACAAACCTTCTCTGCACAAAGCACCTATAAGAATAGTATAGGTGATTATCGTTGGACACATCTTGCTGTTTTCTAAGTAGTCAAAGAGCCTGAAAGCTTCAGTAAGGCATCCATGATGACACAAACCACTGAGAACTGAGTTATGAATGACAATGTTCGGATGAAATCCCTCTGTTTTCATGTTTTCACAAAGTTCTAGTGCCTTTTCAAGATACCCACCCTTACAAAGGCCATCCACCACTATGGAGTACATGGCTAGATCTACTGAAAACCCACTTTGTTCTGCTACCTTCAAAAAGTTACATGCATCCAGAACTTCACCTTGCTTCTTTAGAGCAAATACAGCTCCTCTCAGAACACTGACAGGAACACTGCCTTTGTCCATGTAATTAGAAAACCAAATAGCGTTGCTAACATTTTTTTGGCTAAGATAACAAGACAGTATATTTATCATTGTCGGATCAAACAGACCATGAATTTTAATGAAATCACATAGCAATGGCCGTATGACCTCTTCACTTCCATTTCGGTGCAAGCTCTTGAGCAGCTTGCAGCATGTTTTACTAGTTACAGCAATGGCTCGTGTTCTGAGTAACTTGTAAGCATCCATTGCTGCTTGACAACAATTTCTGTTGCTTAAGAAAGCAGAAGCATAATTGCAAACAGATGAAAATAAGTCAATATCTAATTCACCGACCTTACAAATGAAATCCAGCACACCATGTTCACCGTGTCCTTTGAAGTGTGTATGAATCAACTGCATGCAGTTAAAGAAATTGGGCCTTATTTTTTTCTGAACAAGATCATAAAATATTTGGTCTGCCATGTCAACTTTTCCTCCATTACACAGTGCTTTAATCAGGCATTCATGAACAATTGCACTGGAGAATCCTGAATCTTTCTTGTATTCATCAAACAACTCCAGTGCCTTGTCAATTTCCTCAGCTTTACACAATTTGTCTATGATTGTATGGTAGGTGATAGTATTAGGTCTTAAGCCCATCTCAGGCATTTTATGAAACAAGCTCCAGGCATCATTCACCTTGTTAATCATAAACAATGCTTTGATAAGAACATTGCATGTGACAACATCAATAGAAATACCACTACCTTCAAGCCTATCCTTTATTGCCATAACACCAGCTATGTCACCTCTGTTAATGTAACCATGTAACAGTGTGCTATATGTGAAATTATCAGCTGCAACACCTTCAGAAATTTCAACAGCCTTTTCAGTGTGACCAGCTTTACACAGACCATTTATTATCGTGTTGTATGTTATGATGCTAACCTTTATTCCCTTATTCTCCATCTCCGTTAGCAATGAGAAGGCCCTGTCTAAATCTTTCATTTTGCACAAACTGTCAATCAAAATTGAATATACATACTCATCCACCACCATGCCTGTTTGTTCCAGTTTCCTCACGATAGAGAAAGCATCTTCCAACCTGTCTCTCTTACAGAAGCCACCAACCAGTGATGTATAAGTAATCAAATTTGGCTTAGCATCCACTCGCTCCATCTCATCCAAGAACCCCATTACTTTCTCCACACTACCTTCTCTGCAGAGTCCATCAATAACAGTAGTGTAGTTAATCACATCGGCTGCGATTCCCTTCTCTAACATGGATCGATGCTCCCGAAGACCTTCCATCAAGAACCCACGACTCATGTATCCATGAACCATGCTACCGTAAAACACAGCATCAGCATTCATGCCTTTACACTCCATCTCCCGCATAAGCTCTGCCATCTCACAAGTTCTCCCCTCCAACCCAAGGGCATGGACGACTGACGTCAGTGTCACAAGGCCCGGATCAAATCCACTGAACTGATGCTTCACCTTCTCGTAGAAATCCAGCCCTGCTCTGGCCTTCCCGGTTCTGGAGAACCCAGAAACGATCGAGCTGCAAACGCGATCCTCTACCTGACACCCCCTCATGGTCATTACGTCGAACACCCTGAGCGCACAGTCCACCTCCCCGTGGGCACACAGCAACTCCACCATCACGCGGTACGTGGACGGCGACAGCACCACTCCGTGGTCTTCGATGGCAGCGGAGAGTAGCTCCAGTGCGTGGCGCGGGTCGCCGCCCCCGGCGCAGGCCCGGCGGAGCAGTGCATCCCAGAGGCGGCGACTGGCGGTGCGGGAGGCAAGCACGAGGCGCTGTGCGGCGTCACGCGGCCGCGCGGAGTCGAGCAGAGCGGACGCGGCGAGGAGGTGCGTGCGCGGAGTAGGGGCGATGGCATTGGCAAGCGCCTGGGAGGCAAGCGCGGCGAGGAGGCTGTGCCTGCGGTGGCGGAGGAGCACGGTCAGGAGGCGGTCGACGTGGCGCGCGGTAACCGCGCGGCCGAGTTTGATAAGGGAGGGAAATGGCAGTGGGGATGGAGGGGAGGGGGCTCGCCGTTGCCGCCGGGGGAGGGGGCATGGCCGCTGGCCCCCGGCTCCGGCCGGGCGGGGGTGTGGAACTTTCGAAACACCGGTGCTGAAGTGCTGAGTGTGGGAGTGAATTCCTTTCTCAAAGAGTTTATTCTATTTTTGACAATTTGGATTTTTTTTTGGCGAATCGATTGGATTATTTATTTTTTAGGGGGCCGAGGTCAGCCCAACAAAACAAATCCGCGTCGATCATGGGCCTATACGGCCTACTACTTTAATTTCGACAGGGCCGGCCAGCAATCGCGAGCAGACGGCAACACTAGCCCCGCAGCTCTGGAACTCGGAGGCCCAGGAATCATGATGCAGCAGCAGCCTCAGGCGCACGCGTCGGCGCTTGCGGTGGCGCCGTCGGCGCCGGCGGTGGCTCACCCGCCGCAGGATCCGGCGGGCGGGGACGCGCCGCCGAAGCAGGTGGCCCAGGCGATGGAGCGGCTGGGCCGTGCTGGCCGGCTCATCGCGGACATCCGGCTCGGCGCGGACCGCCTCCTCGAGGCCCTCTTCGTCGCCGGCGGCGCCCCCCGTACAGCGTCCACCAGCACATCGACAGGATGGAGCGCGTTATCGTCAAGGAGGAGGCCGCCATGCGCCTCCACTTCCAGGACCTCCGCGCCCTCGGCAGGTACCAGCCCCTAGCATCTCCTCCCGCCCTAACACCACCCTTCTCCCTTCCCTCTCGATCCGGGGAGGTTAGGGATAGTTCACCTGGCTTTCTATACAGAAAACTCGGTTGCGTTTTACTGACTGCAGACAAATGTTAATTTTTACTGAAAACAACACTGACACAGTAACACTTCTGCTGATGGGCGATTCAACGTAGCACCTTTGATATTGTCTAGCAGATATTCTGGAAATTGGTAACTGTAGTCCGGAATTGCTTTGCTTTCGGTCTTGGTTGGTCCCTCACACACTAAAATATTTCATAACTTTTTTCAGTTATTATGCCAATTTTACTAGTGTTATGAACTTGGACCTACTTTTGGTTGTTCTTAGTTTTGGGGCTTACTACTGTCTTGTACTAGTACATTGCTTGGGCTTTCGACTGTTGAGGTACTGTCAAGATTGGAAATCAGTGGTTCTATTTACACATGATGTCCTGTTGAGTGAGTACTTGTAATTTGGACTTGTTGGATGAATATCTTTAGCAAAATATATTTTGCCAAGATGGGCGAACTTTGTTCTATTTTGCATTCCTGGAACACATGTTGCATGTCAACAGAACTACAGAACTCTGAAGCCTATGAAGCAGCAGAAATATTCCGGCAACTTAAGTTTTGAGAAAAAACTGAACTTACTAGGTTTTTTTTTGCTTGGAAGAACTTACTAGTTATGGCTTGGCTAATACACCATCTTAGCCATGACTCAGGATATTTTGAAGCCATCAAGAAATCTTCAGCCATATTGAATTTACCTGAGCACGACATTAGAAACGCTAAGTTGCCTTTTTTTTCCATTATTCTCTTAGTAAACTACTTCCTCAGATGCTAAGTTGCCTTTTTTTTTCCATTATTCTCTTAGTAAACTACTTCCTCAGATCATACATATAGGTCCATCTAGATTTGTTCTAAGTCAAATTTTTTTTTTAACTGTTACCATGCATTTCACAAGATTGACATTACTAGATTCATTATGAAAATACTTTCATAGTATATAACTGTTTTCATATAATATAATTATACTTTATAGGTATTTCTTGTAAAAGTTGAAAAAAATGTCTTAGGACAAACCTAGATGGACTTATATTTGTGATCGCAGGAAGTAGCTTCAGAATTAAGGTGCTGAATGGCATCTTTTTTTCACTTTTTGGTCCATGTGTAAATTGTAGCTTTGCAGTTTTATTATGCTCACATTTTTAATGAGTCACTAGTGGCGCTACTCGGTTTGTAGATTTTATGCATTTGTACTGAGAATTTAGTTTTCGTTTTTTAAACCTTCATGTAAAATGGAATTATTTCTTTATTATCATTAATCAGGCTAAGCGTTTGAATTGTCAAAGTTTCTCGAGTTTTTTTTACTATCTTGTTTTCCTTTTAGCCATTCTTTTTTATGTGAATAATTCCTTGTTTTAATGTTAGGAAGGCAATTAGAGGAGTCTGGAGTCCTTAATGGAGCCCTTAAAGCTCGAGGCAATTCATGGGGCTTGCACATGCCACTCGTTTGTCCAGATGGTGCTGTTGTAGCTTATGCTTGGAAGCGTCAACTGGCAGGTCAGGCTGGTGCATCTGCTGTGGACAGGACTAGGTAAAAGTCATTACTTGGAATACTGTGTTGTCTTGTGTTTAGTTAACACTCCAAATCATGCGCTTCGCCCTATTAACTTGCTTTTTTTGTGACATTTTCACCAGCCTGTGTTAACAGAATGTGGTTTTGTAATGTTTATTCCACGGTAATATAGTTCTTTGTGACAGCTGAATTTGTGCAATCACTGTCACATTCAATTCTGGACCTCAAGATGACTTGCAAGTGCATAAGTGCTTTCATGGCTGAATTTTATGAGAAAATCTATAGCCTGTTCCCCCCTTTTCTCATTTGCAGTTTTGTTTTGAACATTGCTTTCTCTAATTGGGAATTTTCGCTCCATCTGCAAGAATTTGTCTTCCTCATTCATCCAAAACCACTACATTTGTCTGTTCAGTATTGGGGTCATTTTTAATCAGTATTGGGGTCATTTTTAATTACTGTGCTGAACAGAATTCATTCCTTTCAAATGCACCTGACTTAGAATGACATTCGAAATGTCACAATTTTTTTTTTAAGTTGTAAGCATTTTTCGATGTTAGTACTTTGCGGTGCTTGTAATCACCCACCAGGTCTATAGGAAGAGGCCAAGAGTTCAGGACAACTGTGTTCCTGTTCACTTTTGTATATCAAACTAAAAGTATCTAGAAATTATACACCATTTATGGTTATTCCATTTTGGGTAAGGAAAAATTACAGTTTATGTCCCTCAACTATCACATGTTTAATTTCGATTCCATCAACCAAACGAAAACAAAAACAAGTAATCAATTAACACCCCACCCACTGCCACCCCTCTACCCAACACACACACACACACACACCCCAATGGTGTTTTTTAGTGGGTTTTGCGGAACTCGTGTCCTATCTGGGTGTTCCTCCAACCACAATCGTGGCCTCCAGCCATCCCTACTGGCTGTGATGAATAGTGGTGGTGTTCGTGGCAATTTTGGATGCCACCCAATCATCTCCAATTATCTTGGATACTTGGCAGAAAACTGGAGAAATGATTCTCTAGTTTTTGCATTAATCATTTATAATACGCTCAATTTTTTTTATAATTTTGAGCTTACCATGTTGTTTTCAGGTTAGCTCTCAAAGCCTTCACTGATCAGAAAAGAAGATTCTTTCCTCATCTAGAAGATGAAGTCCTTAGCCATCTCCATGATGGTGAACCTGGTGTCACCAAAAAGCCAAAGTTGTTTACCAGCAACGGAGATCTGGAGGAAAAAACTTTATCTGAAATACTGAAAAATTTAGAAAATGAAGTACCTAACATGAAAATATTCACATACTCGCATCTGGATTGGTCAAAAAGAGCTTTGTCATTAGCATCTCTGATGGATGATGACTTTGTGGATCCATCTAAAGAGCTGAACCTGCAAAATATGGGCAAATCAAGGTCTGGTGCTCTGACTACTTCCATAGACCAAGTTGCAGTAATGGAATTGCTGGTTCCTTCAATATTTAGAGCTGTAGTGTCATTGCATCCTGCTGGTTCTACTGATCCTGATGCAGTGGCATTCTTCTCTCCCACTGAGGTAATGACTTCTTTTCTAAAAGTTGACTGTCCAGCTCAGTTGTTAACTTTGCATGAGCAGCAATGCAGCCATGCGCTGATGTTTCACAGTATGTTCGTTTGTTACGTAGCAAGATCACTTCATTGTTTTAGCTTGTTTCTACATACTCTTAATGAGCAAACTCAGTCACAAGTTGATAAATTTGGTAGATATCTGTATTGACACATTATGTGAATATTCTGCCAGGGAGGAAGCTATCTTCATGCAAGGGGCACGTCGGTGCATCATGTGTTTAAGCATGTAAAGGTAAGTGTGTTTATATTTAAATTCTGTTCTCATAAGAGGCACTAGGGCCTGTTTGCTTTGAACCTAGGCAGATTTGCCTGGCTCTCCAAGCATTCACAGGTGTTGGATTTTGTGAGCCTAGGGTGGAGATTGCTGCCTGGTAGGCCTTAAAGCAAACAAGCCCTAGAAGCGTGACTAATAGAATGTTTTGATTATGAAGGAACATGCTGACAAGGCATTGCAGTACTTCATTAGTGTGGAGCCGAGTAAAGCACTATCTCTGCTTTTGGTACGTTACAAGAATTTCCAGTCCCTTCACATTATAGTAGTCTAGTCATTGACATTTTTTTATGGGGGAAATCATTCCAAAAGCTTGATCAATGATATCATAGTCCCTACACTTTTGTTGTTTGTCATTTTAGACACTTTCTGTCATTAAATCATTTTATTGTCTTTCAGCGTTGGATTGCCAGCTATCAGACTCTGTTTACAAAGGTTTGCAGGTACTGTGTCAAACTCCATGCGCCCAGCATTATTTGCATTTCTGCTGTTCTAATACGTATTTTTTGGATTAATATGTGTGCAGCAAATGCGGACGGCTTCTGATGATGGACAAGTCCTTGGCTTTGCTTTTGCCTCCTGTCCACCGCCCCTATCACCAGACTTCTAATGTTGGACCAGATCTTCAGGAGGCCTATCACATTGGATGTTCTTCCTATGATGGCTAGCTGATGCTTCTAAGAAATACCCGAGACTAGATAGCACAGGATGTTTCTGACATTGTCACTGACAGAGTACGTGTACAACAGTTTTTCTGTGTAAAACAGTGTTCTTTTTTTGGAATGTATGCAACCCATCAGGTGACTTACTGATTGCTTAGGTGATCTTCTACGCTCTTGCCTGGATTAACCTACAGATTAATTCAGATTAAAAAAAATCCAGAGCTGGTCCAAACAACCCAGATTCTTGTACAGGTTATACAATCGGTCCACCTAGATTTCTTATAATTCTGCCATCTGGTTTCACTTGGCTTTTGGGCATGTTTGGTATAGCTCTAGCTCCAAGATCTATGCTGGGTATATAATTTGTAGATTAAATTAGAGGTTGCCTAACTATAAATAAAATGAATCATATTAGTGCTCCCAACATATCTTTATTTTTGGATCCAAGATTTTGTATTACTACAAATGCTTAACTATGGATCCAAATATCCTATAGCTATTTGTAATGTATAATCCATATGTTTATAATCTATAGCCATCAAGATTCCTAAATTATGCATGAGATCCAAACAATGCTAGTATCATCTGAGGCGTTACAGAATCAGTGCAGCAATGTAACCCTGTCGATATTATACTCGATTTGCATTACGGAACTGGTATAATTAACGCTGCTCAGTTGATACCCTTTCCTAGGTTTGAGAATTGCTCATAGAGGTGAAATTTGAATATGCGGAGGTGAAATTCGAATATGCCCAACTCAGTGAATACTGTGAAATAAAACACAATCTGGCAGTTATAAAATGATTCATTTTTTATAGTATATTTAGTTCATTCACTGCAACATTATGTACTACTACATGTTAACTGTTTACATCATAAACCAGAGCCAAACCAGGTGAGAGGTGAGTCCCTGAGTCCTGACTTAATACTGAATATACAACACCAGTATGTCAAAGTATATTTACAATACATATATCTCTTAAGGAGTTCTCATGGAAGCTCTTTGCAAGTTCCACTAGCTGGCTATACAAGAAGCTCTCCTCTGCTGATCTTTTCACATACCGCAAAACTCTACTAGCATGTAAGGATTACAGTACCAAAACTATAATATAGACTGCAGGTATAAAGTCAAGAGTTCTCCTGGAATGATTGCGAGCGTGATAACGCTGCTGGATTTGCCTGCAAAACCTGAGCAGCATCTGACCTCTGTCCCTTGCTCTCGACCTTGGACTGGAAAGGCTTGAAAGTGCCAGGGTCTCCAGGTTTGATGCCAAGGGTGGCCCATATTGAACTCTTTGCAGCTTCATCAGGATCGTCGATCCGGAGTGTCTTGGGAACCCACAATGATTTCTCTCTCTTCTCCTCTTTCAACGGATTAGAGTCCCTGGAATGTTTACCCAGAGTAGGAGACCCATTGCCCGAGCAGCTGCTGTTGCTTGATGACGACGGGGACACACAACCGTTAGTTCTGATCCATGGTATGTTCCAACTCGTCGCTGGCCATCCAGACAAACAGCCCCAAAGCGCAGGCGGCACAAGTGGGTATGGGAATGCTGGACTAGGAAGTCTTGAGGCTGGCATCATGGGAGAGTTCATCCATAGAGCAGAACTCATACTGCAGCTCTCTGAAGCAGAAGCCGATTCGGGCATACTTTTACCTGGCACCGTCACAGGGACATTGTTCCATCCTACATTCCAAGGGTACATGAAAGGGGTTCCAAGGTAATACTGAGGCACTGGGGCAACTCCGTTACAATGAACTGGTCCTCCGTTCTTATCGATGTGAACCATGTTTTCAGGCAGACCATTGTGTGATGTGCCAGATCCAGCGTTATCTTCCCTATTTTCACCTCCTGGTGCTGATCCAGGGTTGTTTACATTCTGCTCATCAATGTTCAATGCTGACACCATTGATTCACAAAGTGGCACCTCAGGCCCAAATTTGAGAACTGTTTCATTTCGACTGGTTGGCTGTATCAGGGCAGGTGGAGATACAAGAGCTTCAGGGAGCACTGACTTTGATATGTCCATTCTAGACCCCAGCATACAATCAGGGGCCATCATTAATTGACGGTAGTGCAATGATGCATTCTTACTTTTGCGCCGCCCAGCACCAACAGGTACATTCCTCATAGTGCCCCCTGCAGTCCAGTACCGCTGGCAATTCTTACAGAAGTGCCTTGGTTGATTAACATTGTAATTGTTGTAATAGCAGAACTTTGTGTCCATGCTGTTGCACCGAGGACAGGGTAGAATCTTATCTGGCTTCTTAAGTGCCTTGTCCTGGCCTGATTCCTCGTTTGATATCTTCTCATTCTCCCCACTTGGATCTGATGCTGCTTTATCTTCAGTACTGTTCATCTGGCTCTCGTCTTCTTTCTTATGCTCTGAGGGAGGTAAATTGGCTGGTTCTTTATTTTCATGCATTGGTGATGCATTGACTTCCATTTGTTCATTTTTTTTCTCTTGTTGTGCATCAATTTTCATTTCATCATCATGTTCCTTTTGTGGTGCATCAGCCTTCATTTCATTATCCTTCTCCTCTTGTGGCGTGTCAACCTCGATTTCTTTACACTTCTCTTGTGGCATATCAACCATTTCACTAGCAGGTTTCTCTTCTTTCTCATTGTGTTGATCCTACAAGATTGTAGCAAGAAACTCTTATCCAAGATTTTCCATAGTGTTTATAGCAAGCAGTTTAGCAGCAGGCCAAAAAAAAAAGGCAACAATAGCTATAGCCAGCCATATATAGTAGCAGATATTATTGTAGTGTTTTAGTATTATAAAATAACAGAAAACAACAAATATATGCAAAAGATAAGTAAGAATCAACAAGGAGGAAAAACAAAGTAACACTATTTTCAAACCACTAATGTACTCATAAGTTCACTATGCAATGGTACAGGAAGCGGAGGAAAAAAAATGCACACCCAAGCATCGATGAACTGAAATAAGGACGATTCAAACCTCATCTCTTAATCCTTTTTCTCACACACTCCTAGTTGGTGTCACTTTCGTGATCATACAAATTATACACTTCCCCTGATAACCAAATCAAGACATCTTTTTTGTCGGGATGAAAAGCGAAGCGCCTAACCGGCCACTCTTGGGCAGTGACAAGGCCATGGTCCTGGTCCATGGAATGGAATGGAAGGACCACACCACCACAAAAGGAAGCTACACCTTGCACTGATTTCTACCTTTGGACTCCTCAGCAATAACCACTTTGAGGAAGCAAGGCGAAGAGGACAACCTCCTCCTACCAAGTACAACTGTGCCTATTGCAACTGTAGCATGGGCTGCTCCATCTGCACCCCCAAGGACCCAACAGGTAGAGTCTTTTGTGGTGGCGTCTTACATGGATTTTGGACACAAAAAAATTTGAGCACTGAGACTAGGAATCTGGGATCAAGGTGCCACTCCCGTCTGGAATTGAATCCATCACGTGAAAACGAGGAACTGAATCCATTTACGTCAAAAGGAGAAAAAAAATGTGGTCTAGAATTCCAGGCACAAACTGTGTACGGGCGGTTACTTCCAGGTCTCCTATCCATTCTACTTATAAATCCAAATCAAATTTCGCGCTGATCTTCATCGGCCTGCACCTCGTACCGCCCACACAAATGAATTCGCCCTGATCTTAGGTTATAGTATGCTTCTAAATTCTGAATAAACCTCAGACGAGACTGACGACACTGATTTAATCACGAACGAAAAAAAGAAAGAAAAAAAAAAAAGATGAAGAAAAACGCTTAACACAAATTGAACCACTGATCACATGACAAATCGCATCTCCACATCCTTCCATCCACACCACAACAGCCGCCACTTCCAACTGACAACGTGCAAGATTATAGTACTAACCTCGTCGACCGCCGCCGCAACCTCCGACGACGCCCGTGGCTGCAGCTCGTCCGGCGGCGGGTCATGACGGGGCGGCGGGTCCTCGGCTTCCGTGGTTCCCGGCGCGGGTTCAGGCCCCAACGGGATCACCCGGCCGAAGAGCTTGATCCCTGGATCCTTCTGATCCGACATCCTCGTCCTGCTTTGCTCCTGCCCGCGAGACCGACAGGAACGCAAGCCGCTGCTGCTTACGCGCTCTCGAAGCGGCGAGAGACGGAGGAACCAGAGAGAGAGAGAGAGAGAGAGAGAGAGATGGGCTGATGAGGCTCTAGTAATAACAATGGATATAGTAGCTCTTACTCTACATGGGAACGGGGTGTTGCGGAATTGGGGAAAAAAACAGAGGAATTTGAGGATGGGGGCCTCACTCTTAAAAGCGTGTCATCCAAACCTAAAGTTCCTGACAAGTTGTAAATACATCCCCAGATAATGCAAAAAATTATATGGGTCTTCTTCTTAATACTGACAATGGCAGTAGCAGAACCAGCATTTTTAAACGAGAGGACCGAGCGATAGACGATACATCACATCGTAAATACGATAAAAATATATAATAAATGTATGGTATCATAGTATTTTAATTCTATATTTAGTATTTTGTATTCCTAATAAAATCATAATACTATCATAAAATAGGTGAATAGAGAAATTTTTGTGATGTATAATTGATTTTTTATAAAAAATCATTTTTATTGAATTTTTGGATGAATCGTTGTTTTTTGGGGGGTTGGGGGCCACGGCCCTTACCCAATTGTCCCCCTAGCTTCGCCATTGGACAATGGTGCGAGAAGTCTAACAAGAGCGAGAAAAGTAATGTGGCCGACGGCCGGTGAAATATTAGTGCTATGTCCCTAAAAGCCTTCACTCGTAGAATTGCTTGGCTTGTTCTACGTGTTGGCTGCATTCTCTAGGACGTAGTAAAACGACAGCTTACCAGAGGCAATGGGCTGCAAGCCACTTTTTCTGTCTCATACTCGTACAATGTGTTCAGCCAGATGGTAAGCCAAGCATTCGCTTCAATCTGTCTCCTGCTTTCTCCCTCATCCAGCAAGGATTTTTCTGACGTGGACAGGTATACAGTCTTCTTAGGTGGCCTTACTACACTTGCTCTAATCCTTTCAAAAAGAATAACTAAATAGTTTTCCATTCAAATTTAAACATGGTTTAAACTTTATAATTCATTATCTATTTTTCAATCTCCATCTCACAGGGCAGTCTGAGTTTCAATCATGACACTCCATCTCACATGGTTCAAATTTTATAATTTATATTGGGCAATGGACACTCCTAAACTATCAACGGTAGACATGACACAACCCCACAAGCACAACAACATCGCTGTGTTTTTTATCTCACATGTTGTATATAGTCGTCGACATGTCAGTTAATGTTTTCCAAAATTAAAGCTTTACAATGGCGGCACATGGGATCAAAACTAAGATTGTATTATTGTGGGGTTGTGCATTTGTCCCGTTTTCACTAGTCTACCATCGTGAATGGATTTTCTTAGGGAAAAAAATAGATTTGGCGTGCATTTGTACATCTACATAGAGCAATAATAATATAATAACAAACAAAACTCTTACAAGCATCTGTTTGGAACGTAGGAATTTCACAAGAAATTATGCATAAATTTTATATAAATCAATTAAAACTTTACGAAATGAAATTCAGGAACAGGAAAAAAATTCCATGCGTTATAAATAATAAACCCTAAAACAACAGCAGCAGATACAGGGGGAAAAAACCACTCGTTAGCCGTCCAGGGGTGTATATGCGATTCTGCAGTTTCTCTGGGAGCCGGGCACGTAACGCAAAAAACCGACTGCGGCGCACAATCCGGTCTGCGACCGGGAGACGCCGTGCGCCGGAGGCGGGACAGCTGGTGTCCAGGTCAGCGGCTCGGGCGGCCGCCAGCCACGAGTTTTTCGTGGCTGGGAGGCCGCGCGGGTGACGTCAGCGCCCGGGGGTGCGAATCTTGCGAAAAGCGGAGCGCAAAGGGGCGGCCACCAGCCCTCGCTTTTCTACTCTTTTCGCCATTCTTTTTCCGGCCTTTTTTGCCGAGGGAAGAAAAAAAGTGCGCTGCACTGCTGCTCGCAAGTCGCATCACGTTTCACGTGCCGTTGTGCCTTTTGTCTCCTGTGTCTGGTGGGGCCCCGAGTGGGCTGGGTGAAGGGGTGAACTGGTGTGGCCCGTGTCACCGTGCGGGTGTGTAGCTAGCTGCAAGTAGTGCCTGGCGGCAAATGGCATCAGACTATCCGTATTCATTGAAACTCTATATTCGACCTCTAAAAAGCCTAGTCATCAAGATTCTCTGCTTTACAGTTCGTTCTTCCGCACCCATACAACCTCTATATCTCACCTCTATATCACCTATCACAAATAAACCTACTTGTCATCTTCTATAATTTTTTTCCAAATATATCCATGTGAGATCTAGTTTTGAAGGATTAATTACAACGAATTTAATGGTGCAATCGGAATTTAATTTGGGTTTGTGATTTGTGAGTTATAATCTTTTTTTTGTTAGTAGCAGCAGCGGGGCCCACGTCTGTCCTTTTCACAGTCACTCTCTTCCTCCTGCGCATGTGCTTTGCCGTTCGGTCCGTACCACCGCCATCTGTGGCGTTCGGAGGCCGGCCACAAGCTTTGCCGTTCGCTTTGCAGTTCGCCGCTGCGGGGTTTTCGGCCTCTAAAAGCTTTGCCATTCGCTTTGCAGTTTGCCGCTGCGGATAGTCTGAGGCGACCAGGGAAGAAACACGGACTGAGCTAAATTCCGCTAAGCATAACAAGCTACATTCTGAGACTAGTGAAGATGTCTTAATAGAGTACTACCTCTATCTTAGAAAGAATACAATAGTATCGTGTTTTAGTATCTTGAAAGTTTGACCAATTATATATCATTATTTATAATATTAGTAGATTAATTACAAAATATATTTTTATAATAAATTGATTTAGAGCTATAAATATCAATACTATTTACTTAAAAACTCGGTTAAACATGAGTCACTCTGCGTGACATGCAACCTATAGTTATATTTTTTTGTTTTTTGGAATGGAAGTAGTATGTTTGCTGCTAATTTTAACTTCTAGCTAATATAATATTAATGGACCTAAATAGGTCTACAAAATTGATCAATGGTACGAAATAGTGAGCGAGCGTAGCGGAACGTGTGCGGACAAGGCCACACAGAGAAAAAAAAAAGCTCCAAATTAGCTCGGCCACATATGAAACCAAGTGGGTTTCCACGTATCAAAATCCACTATCACAGTAGGTGGTCCCGCGCCCGTCCCCCACTTGCCACGTGTCGCCCCAACTGACCTGGCACATAGGATCTCTCCACCAACGCAATTCCAGCCACCAGTTTTTCTCCCTTTCATCAAATCAAAGATTTATAATTACGACGAGTAGTGTTTGCTGGGCAGATGGCGCCTCCGCCCGCTCGATGTTTACGACGAGACGGTGACGCGGCTTTTGTGGGACCCGCCCGGAGTCGCCTTCTTCCCACGTGGTGCCGTGGGCCTGGGCCAGGCCACGAAAAGGACGATGTTTCTTTCTTTTTCTTTTTTTCTTTTTTTGGTTTTGTGGAGTATCCCTTTCCTCTGCCTCGTGACTGCGAGACGAAGGCGTTTGCAGGCAGCCAGCCATGCCAGCCAAGGGGATTTTCGGAGTTCCCGAGCTGCGCGTTGCGTTGCGCCGCATGTGTTGACCGCTTGACCTTGACCACTGCGTCGAGTGCTGACGAGGCATTTTCTTTTTGTTTTGAGGCCGTCTTTAACTGTGAACTCATGCGCTGCACTACTGATTCTGGTGGTCCTGATGCAGCTGAAAACGCGATTGCTCCTAGTGCTTGTGCTGGTGGGCGGGGCGAAGAGAGGAGAGGCGCGACGCAACGCTGCTGGGTGGAGAAGGCGGAGAGTGCTCGGCTGCTCTGCTCGGCCAGTCGGCTTCGTCGCGACTCGCGACCGTTTTTTCCTCATCTTCTGGATCAGAACGGGCCCACTGGGCCACTGTCCGTGCATGTGCAGGACGGGAAAAGGGCGAGCGGAGCAGCAGGGCGTGGCCACTTGTCTTGTCCGCTGCCGCTAGGCGGCTAAACAAATGACAAATCCCGTCCCGCGGCGTCGTCTTGTGCGTCCGGACTCCTGAGCCGTAGCACAGCCACTGTGTCCCTGCTCGCCGGGCCCCGCTTTGCAGGGGCGTAGTTACTGGATGCCTTACCAGACGCGGGAGTGAACAGCCACTTTAGAGAGTGGTTAATGAGATCGAGCACAGAAAACTTGACTGGATATTACTGCCTCCGTTCCCTTTTGTTAGGCGCGAGGACCCGTTTTACAATCACAGGGACCAAAAGAAATTCCAAAGAGTAAGATGGAGAATTAATGGAACGAGCCTAACCTCTGCACTAAGAAAAATCTAAAAGAATCTTTTGTGGCACAACATTAACTCAACTTGCTACAGTATGTGAAGGAGTTGGAACCATAAAGTTAAAATAGTGATTTCACGGTCACATGCTCTTAGCTCGATTTGGCCTTGTTTAGTTCCTGGTGTAAATTTTTTTTTTTGCATGTCACATCGAATGTTTTATGCGATGTTAGAAAGGATTTGCGGATACCAATAAAAGATACTACAGAACTTATGAGAAAACAGCGAGATAGATTTTTTAAGCATAATTAATCCATCATTAGCAAATATTTACTGTAACATCATATTGTCAGATCATAAACTGATTAGGCTTAAAAGATTTATCTCGTAAAGTTATTGCAATCTATGTAATTAGTTAGTATTTTTTAGACTATAATAGTCCATACATGTGTTGGTGAAAAATTTTGCGAAAGTAAATAAGATCTTGGTAAAAATCGGCTGCATGCATGCATGCATGCATATAATAGGGTAGTTGAGCGGCGGCTAAAATCTCTGACTTCACCACATTTTGTATCCAATTGCTTGTGTTCGGCGGAGGGCCGTAGGCTTAAAATGGACCCAATTGTCTCGTCTCGGCGGAGGACAAGAGCGTGGGTGAGTAGGGGTGAAATGGTATGTATAAATCTTGTTGTGTTCCGCTCCGCTCAAATCTAACAAAGAAAGGAGTTTCTTCAAAAAAAAGTCAGAATGGGGTTATAATACGGCCAAGACATTATCCACTTTTTTTAGAAGAAAGGGAGACCCCTTTTATATTTCAAAAAGCATAACATTCACTATTCACCAGCACCACTGGCAACAATGCTTCTACTTGCAAACATAGGGATGTCATCGACAACCGAGACGCCCACACTATTCTGCACACCATCAGGCCGAACTGAAGTTGCACTTATTGAGACCAAAAGCTCAGCAGCTCATGGCGCCCACCCTGATGATGAACTTGTCGTGTCCTCCAGCCTCCGCAGAATCAGAGGCGGAGATCTTACTTTGAGCTCCAATGACTTGCGAAAATCTCCAGTTCAATCGGATCCTTTTCTTCGAGCTGGGCTAAAGAGGCTGGAATTGACCTTGTAGGCCAACAAACGGGCCGAATAACCCAGAAAGATGCATGGCCCATTATTTTTGCTTTGTTTTAATCTTGTTTCTCAAGCTGATGTTGCCGGCAAAACGACTACTACTAGTCTGCTGCTCGGAATTCTAAAAAAAAAATGTCTGCCAATCTAACAGCTCTTAAGAAAGCTGGTGATGATGTGCTGCTAATGCTGGAGTTCAGTCTGAATCGAACCGTTGTCCGTTGACATCACTATTCTTTTCAGTGAGAAGTAAATTAATGGTGGTGTCAACGGTGTATGCAGTATGCAGGTGGGAACGGCGTCGACTTGGGAGAGTTGCAACCACCTAACTAGGTGTCAGGAATCGAGGTTGTATCCGGTGATTGGATCTGTGGTTAAACAATTTACCGGGACTGATCATGTTATGACTCAGTTGCCTAGGTAGGTCCATAGGAGGCACCAACATTCAAAGTGGTATTTTCTTTTTAAAAAATAAAAAAAGTACTTTTCAGTAGAACTTGGTAGGAAAAAAACACACTTAAAAGAGAGATGGGGGTTGACTGATGTACTTTTCCGGTCACAGTATTGTTAATTGAAGACGTGATCACAATGCCATGGTTTGCACAGAAAACTACTTCTATGAGTTGACTTCAAAACGGGAATAATAAAGACTACACTCAACAATGCAAATGAGGAATCACTCTGCTATTTAAATGAAATTCAAAAGAAAGTTTCGAAGCAATCGAAGGAGCAAACAGCATGGATATGAAATATACTCAACTATCCAGGGAAGTACCATATAGGTGTAAAACAGTAACCACAAAACGAAGAAATTTTGTTCTAAAAATTCTATGGTCCCGGTGTCATAAGGCCAAGCTGTGGGCCTCATGCTAGACACGCATGCACCCGGTGTCATGAGGTCAAGCTATAGATCACATTTTTTATCATTTGGGATAAAGGAGCTTCTTCTGGATTACGCCTAGAGTTGTGACTCAGAAGTTATAGCCAATGCACCATTAGACTTAACAAGGGTGTTAGCGAAAAAAAAAACACAAGCGTGAATTTTGGGTCATGACGCAGTGATGTTTGTCAGGGAATAAGAACGCGCTAAAGAAAGAGAAGAGAAGTGGAGTACTCCCTTTGAGCAACTTTCATAGACATACCTAGCAAAATCGCATATACCACGGCGCATACAACTCGTGGCTCACTACCAGTACCATAGAGTCTTGACTCCTTTTCATTCAATGCATACATGAATGCTCCCTAGAGGGAAACTTAGTACTTATAGCAAATTACAAAACTGCCTCTGTGAAGATAGGGGACATGATGTGGATAGAACACAGCAGCCTCTATGCAGAACGAGGGAAGTTGATTTTCCCTTTATTCCTTTGCACACTCTAGTCCTACAAGCTTCTGGCTACTTCTGGCCACTTCCAGCTAGTACTGCACATAAATCCACTCTATTGGCCCATATATTTTGGCCCAAATATATTTTAATATGGGAAAAATTCAAATCATAGATGTTATATGCATGATAATATGGGGATGAAAATGAAAATGATAATTTTCGATTTTCGAAATATTCCTTTTTCATTTTGAGGCAAATGGAAATCATGAAAATGACAATGGTAAAATATACGGAAAGGAGCATTATATGCATGTCTCTTGGAGTTGAGTCTTGAGTTAGATGGTAAACCATAGGTTTTACCGATTTAAAGACCAGAATCATAATTTGTTTATAGACTATACAATGCATACTTGATCATTTACTTGTTTAATTATCGCATTGTTGAATTTGCCAATGTTTGAGACTTATGATGGTGTGGATGGTGTTCTTGTTAGTTGCAGCTTTATTTATTATTGCCATGTGATATAGGTTGAATTTTATGACTCTTCTCATGTTCTACACCGTTCTTATGGATCTCGATCGTTATTATTTTCCAATCAATACTATCCTTTTTGAAAATCAACATATGAGGAAACAATGCCTATAAAATGAAAGTTGCTATCGATCAAGCTTTCCGACCGTTTTCATCCCTAGTTGATGAAATAAAGTTTTTCAAAGCATTAAATAACTTAATGAAAAATGAGGAAATGCAAAAAAAGAAAAAGTTTAAAATAGAAAAAAATTAAGAAAAATAAGTGAGTCATAAGTAAGATATGTATTATATGAATAAACTGTCAAATTGCTTATAAGTTACATACATCAGTATCGAGTTGTATTATCAGCCTAACTCTAAGACGAGCACGCTAATCCCTGACCCCGGTCAGTAAAACCCAGGGTCACGAGACAAATCTCGAAACACGGACCGGGCCATATGCATGGCCAAAAGTTTTGAATATTTCCTGTGTAACCGGCCTGTTACCCCTGCGAGATGCCGATTTCGATGTGCGCACGCAGATGGGCGAGATCCCAAGCTCGGACTAGCATATTCAAATGCTTAAATAACGCGAGCGGCCAGTGGTTAGCAGAGCGTTTAGCTCTGTCTCCGCGCGATGGCGACAGCTAATCCTCCTATTCCCAAATCCCAATCGATGTGCCCAGCCCCCATGGTCCAGCACGCATCATCAGGAAGAAGAATCTCAGGCCAGTGGTGTTGCTCGCGAACAAAAGTCCAATGCGGTGGTTGACCCGCTGGGCTTGGCCGTGTGAGCGCGGTCGCCGCAGTCGCAACGCCGTGGCCGGCGGATCCTCTGCGCCGGCGACGGCGACCAGAATATGTGAACGCTGTTGCCAGTGGCCGTTCGAGCCGTGTTCCAGCAGCAAGAATCCATCCTGTCCTCGCTCCTGGGAGACGCAGAGGATCTCGTTCTCGTCAGACCAACCGTAGGGCACCGCCACCACCCACCAGACAGCAGCCAGCCAGCCATCACTTGTCGCACGCATGGCATGGCATGGCCACGGTAGGGCACGACGCCCGCCAGCTTGGTTTATAAAAAAAGCGGCCACGCACTGTGCGCAGGCGCAGGTCAAAGCTCCCCCTCCCCATTCCCTCACGGGCTCGCGGAGATCGATCGAGAAGGCAAGCGAAGAGCAGGGGAGGAGGCGCTCCGCTCGGACTCCGGTGGGGCTGGCAATGTGATGGCGCAACAGCGGCAGCAACGCAGCAGGCGCGGGAGCGGCGGCGGCGGCGTCCGCCTCGTCGCGGTGCTCCTCCTGGCGGCCCTGGCCATGCTCTCGCTCTGCCTCGCTCGCGCCGACGCCGTGGGCACGCCTTCGGCTTCTCTCGGTATGTGTGTACCAGGGCTGGGCACCTGGCCATCATCTGCTACCTCAAAACGTCTAGCTATCATCTTCCTGTAGATTTTGATTCGAACGGCTTGGTCTCTGTGTTCTCTTCTCTTGCAGTTGCAGCGGGTGCGGCTCCTGCCTCGAAGCATGAGCATGGTGTGGCGACCGCACTGGAGAAGAATGCTCTAGCCCAGGTCAGTGATTCATCCCCCCGAATGAATCGAAGCTTCAATTGTTGCAGCACAATTACTGCCTGCCCTTTTACATAGCTTTCGAGACCCGTTATCTTAGCTATTACAGCGTTTAAATGCAAGAGTAGGTAAGATTAGTTGCAAACGAAATTTGACTGATACTAGATCAAGGGAATGCATGATGTGCAAGCGTGAAGATATCATATATAACTTTCTTTTTTTTTTTTTTTAATGGAAGCTGGTAAGCTGGCAGCTTCTTCTTTTTATTTTTGTGGGAGCAGATTTCTCAACTAACAAGATTACATATAACTCTATAAACAATCATAGTTACAGGGGTTAGTCGTTGGCTAAACTAATTCTGGTTAACTGAATATAATGGTCCAGCAGGAGGTGGCGCGCGGGCACTCGACGGCAGCGGCAGAGGAGGAAGAAGACGACGTGGTGCTGAAGAGGATGGCGATGGAGTCGACCCAGGACTACAGCACCCCCTGCGCCAATAACAAGCACATCCCACCACATCCGTGATCAGACTAATCACAGCTGCTGCTAGCTAACCTGTAGCATCATGCATTCAGTTCAGCGGGATCGGGGCAGCAACAGGGACGACGACACCAGGAACAACAGCAGCGTAGTCGCAGTAATCACTTTGTAGTTCGCGCGTGGCTGCTCAGCAATCACTTTGTCATGCATGTCTGCAACTCTGCATGCCCATCCAGTCGTCAATGTGGCTGTGATTATATATGCCGCGTGCTCGTGAATCGTGATCGATATCTCTGTCTGATTGCCTCCATTTCTCGCGCTAGAGAAGAGAGCTTCCCTTTTGCTTTTGTTCTTGTGTCGATGACTCCTCCTCAGTGTGATCCTTAGCTGGTTAACATGTGCTGGGAATCTTGTTTAATCTTGCTCATGTGTCCTTTCCATCTGTGCTCTGTGCAGTGCAGCGAATGCCAGGCGAATTACTATTTTCTTTTCCTTGTTCCTACATGATGATTGCTTTGATTTGAATATCTACGATGGATTGTGAGGATGGCCGGTGGCAACTCAAAAGTGTTCCGATCTGTCGAGCGAATATCTCTGTCCATCTATCTGGTTGATCTCAATATGCATGACATGTATATAAGCTCAAAAGTTTAGATAGTTTGCATCGGCTCCATTCAGCTTAAGGCCCGTTAGTAGGCCGTCCGTAATGGATTCCTACTAACTAGCCTGTGAATAATTCTATTGTCTATCCATTAGAGATCAAATAACTGATGACTCTAAAATAACTATCTAGCACGATCTCTCAAAAACAACTCTCAAACAGCTCATATAACTCTCTACTATAATGTTCTTTTTTATTCTTACTAACTCCCATCTAGCTAGCTTATTTGCATGTTGCCATTGAAAATACCTTTAGGCCTTGTTTGGCTGCTCCCAAATACATTTTAATCCATACGGTTTGTAGGGGATTGAGGTGTATTTTAGTTCAAATTCCACTCCAATCCCCCATAAACCGTACGGATTGAGGTGTATTTGTGTGCAGTCAAACAAGGCCTTAGTTGTTTGTGATCTTAGTGAGTAATATGATGTAGCTATCTATACCCGATGTTGCCACAGTATGATAATTGTGCCATGCCATAGGAAGAACAACATTTTACTAGCTCCATCTATGTCAAACAGTCAACTTATTAACCCTATAACAAAATGTTGGCAAGTTCCTCCCAACAGTAGTAGAGCTATATAGGCCACGAGAGGAAACATATATTGTATCTTATTTTGAATTTTTTTTATGGTACTGGTAGACTGAAAGATCTGTATAGCTCTACTATTGCACCATGAGGTTGCGGCTGCTATAATGTTGCCTTCAGCGTTAGGGGTAAAAGGATAATTTTGTGTACAAGCAAGTTGACGCCGTTAGAGCCTCAAACTAATGAAAGTGTCAAAAAAAAATTCATTTTGGGGCAAAGAAAGGAAGCTCAAAATGAAAAAAAGGCTAAGAAAGTAAATAAAACTTTTTTGGGCCACTCTGGCAAAAAAGGCTAAGAAATTGCACCATGAGGTTGCGGTTTTTCCGGAGCTGATTCTGTTTGAAATATATGGTCAGCCCAATAGAAAGTGGCCTGGACTTCTGGTTCGACGGGCCAGGACGATGGATTAAAAAGCAGCCCGTTTATCCAGCCCAGTATATCTGGCAGTCCTGTCTTATCGGACGGCTGCGGCCTCGATGGCTGGCTGGATCGCGGCCGCTGGAAATCTTCGTGCGCAGCAAGCACGAGGGTTTCTTCTACTGCGGCGGGGTTTTCTTCCTGCGGCCGCAGCGTGTGACAACCAGGCCCTCCCGCTCCCGCGACCGCGAGCAGCGAGCTCGCGGCGGATCCAACGACCGATCGATCCGTCATCCTCCCCAGTTCTTCAGCACTCCGGGCAGCCGGATTTCGGCGAGCGGAGGAAGGCGCCATGAAAGCTGCGGAGGACGCCACGCGCTGCCATGAGATCCCCCGGCGGTGCCACCACTGCGCCGGGCCACTCTCCAAGGACATGGTGAACCCGCGCCCCCATATCGCCTTCTCCCTCTTGTCCATGACGCTGTTGCTACCCGTGGGGTTGCGCTGCCTCTGTGGCAGTCCATCTGTTTGTTACGTCTAACCTGCTGTTGCCGCTGCTAGCGATTGTTGATTCTCCGCCTGCTAATTCGGGCGGTTACTAACCTTGAATATAGCCCTACTCAGTTCCAGCTCTTCGAATAGTTGTGCTTCGATGCGCGCATATGTTCGTGAGCGTAGGTAGTTTGCACAATTTGAATTTGGCAGCTTGGCAGGGGATTTATTATGGAGTTGGAGGATGAAATTATATGCTAGTATTACGTTTTTGTTACGCTTGGCCTGCTTTTGCTGCATCTAGTGGTTGATTCTCTACATCCAAATATCCAGCCTGAGGACAGTGCCAGTGGTGGCCTGTTTTCTTTTTTAAAAAGAGAAGAAATTGACTTACTTTGATTTTGGCAGTGCGAGTTTTTCATGCTCAGATGTGACTATGTTTGTGAATGGGAGTAGTCATTTTTTGCAAATTGACATTCAAAGTTCAGCATAGAGATTTGTTCCTTAACTGCTGGAAGAAGTATTGAATTTCTGAAAGTAATTAATACAGATCAACTGATCCTTGGTTTTGTTATTGCTTGAAGGAAACGAGCAGCTGGACAGTGCCTCCATTGGTTCGAGATAGCTTCTCCATGGTATCTTCTGTCTCTGGCTTGACTGATGTTCTGTAAGATATTAGGACTTCAATGTGGCAAGTTAGTATTAAATACATGGATGCTTCAATCCTGTGGCAGATTGGTTCGGCTCTTGGGGGTATAGCAGGAGCATTTTATGGTTTCAACCATGGTATGTTCTCTTCTGCAATCTGTAACAAATTGAGTTGTTTGAGCACTAGTCGATGTGTGCATGCCAGATGATTAGATTGTCTCATACCTTGTGACCAATGAATGGATTGTGATTAAATTAGTTTGTGATCCACTTGCTGCATATCTTGTCTATGTTTTTGTAATTCGTGAGCTGTTACTAGTTGGCTTAGTAACGCTTGCCATTCATACTTGTACTGAATCTGTTGGCTTAGTAACACTTACCATTCATACTTGTACTGAATCTCATTAGCATATGATTTATTGGAAAAGGCATGATTATATTCTTCTTTTGTGTTAAAAACTTTCTTTATGCTGTGCTCTGTTTGGGATTATCTTTGCATGTGTAAACAGTACTTTGCAAATAGCAGAATGTTTATTCCTCATACGTACCTGAGCATGTCAAAGATCATCTTATTGGTTCACATTATATTTGCTTGCTTTTTTTACATTGAGTTGATTTTTTGCTTTGTATATTTTTTGATAAGTGGTTATTTGATGAAATTGGTTAACTTTTTGTGTTTTTCATAAGTTTTGGCCAGTTAATCTGCTGTGCATAAGATCTGATTTCTGAGTTTCTAATGCAGTTATGCCTGTTGTTCGACGCCACATTAAGGGCCCAATGTGGATGCATTTTTTTGTTGGTGTAAGTTATTATATACTTTTATAATCCACACATTAAAATTTTCTTGTGGACCTATTCAGCATGAACCATTTTGAGGACATTTCTTATTAACTTCATGGCCATCGCTGTGACAATCTTCAGTTGTAACATTCATTCTATAGCAGATATCAAGACTTAATTCATTCTAATGTTCTAAGCACACCATTCATGACTTTATCTCTGCACAGTGCTGAATACCCAATCAGACCCTGTGTTCTATTTAACAATTCCATCAACTCAGACAATGTTGAATGTGTGCCATGTTGAGATTTCTTATTGTGTATCCATAGCTGCACCAAGTTAAGAGAGCAGAAATTATGAGCATTCTTTTTGTCAATGATCACATGATGATCTGGGGCAAAGAAGTATTAATCTGATCCTCCTATTTGTTTTTTCCTTTATATTCAGGCACCACCAGTTATTGTGTTCTCTTCTGCATGTGCTGGATTAGCAGGTTAGTTAGTCTTCTATGTGTAATTTTTTGTCTGTTTAGCTATTTTGTGTGCTTATTTTGCTGCTAAAAATTATATTTTTTATTGTCAGTATAATTATTTTTTATTTTTTAGAGTTTTATGTTCTGGATAATTTCCATTTATCGGCTCCATTTGATGATTATATTGTTCACTACTGATAAATTACTCATTTAAGTTTTAATATACCATAGAAATTTCATTCATATTTGCTTTCGGCAATGCTCCAATTGCCATCCTTGACAAGTTACCTTGTGGCAAATTGATTTTACCTTTTCTATTTCCATCCATGATGTCCCCTGCCAAAGGTTAGATGAACTTAATTGGATATAAAGCTTTGGAAAGTAGAACAGGAGCAGAAGGAAACCTCAGCAGTTTAATTTTTCCTTTCAAAAGTGTTGTCCTGATTCTCCTGCATTGGGCTTTGATCTCTAGATTTTGCGTGTAGGACTTTTTTCCAAGGAATATGAGCTTTTTAATATTATCAAGCATTGGTGTTAAACTATACATAAGCCATTCTTCTACTGGTTCTTTTGGGCATGGACTTGATTCAATTATATGTACATGCATGGCTCACCTCAGCTCTCCTACAACTTTAATCATATCATATCTATGTGCATGATGCTAAATTGCTCTACAAAGTGTGGGAGATTACGAAGTTTGCAATTTGCTAATGCTTAATCCATAATAAGCAGCAGTAACACCTGCTTAGGAGTTAGGATTTAGGAGCATGTGTTCATGAGACCAGACTATTGTAGCAGAAGTTTTTGCACATCCTTGATCATAAACTATTCCCCCTGTTTTCCTGCTGACTTGTATGAATCGTCAACACATTGACATAACTGGCATATAGTTGTATTGTTCATTATTGATTTGGAGCCTTTGGTAAAGCATGTTATAATCAGAAACTGCATACTACTTGATGTTTCTCATGGTTAGCATACAACATTTATTTTATTAATAGATGGTCAGAATGGAGTAAGGATGCATGGTAGGCAAGTATTGATCTTACCTCATGTTTCTTCTATTTAATATGACTTCCATGAAATCATTTTCAATACATTCACTGCAGGACATGACGCTCCTATTATCACTGAAATTATTGTTATTGATTTGTAGGTGGTACAATACCAGCCACCGCACAACTGGTTTCATCATCCTATCATGCTGTGTCATCGCACTCCTTTGCTCGCTCTTCTTCGCATGTAGCAACACATGCACCCTCATTTGCCCCCTCTGCATCGCATGACGACATGCACAAGACAAGAAGCTCCTCGCCATTGTAAGTTATTGGTACAACAGTCCGTCTACATAACACGCCTGCCTTGAGAAAATATCCTCTTAACTGTGCCAAACTCATCTCAGCCTACTCTATGAAACGTGAATGTTTTATCACTCCTTGCCCTGTTTAATGAGGGATGCTTTTGTACATGGTAATTTTTTCTCGAATGTTATATGTGCCCTGTTTATAAATTTTGGATATATCTTGATGTATAGCTAGCATTGGGCTATGTTTTCTGGTCCAATAAAAGTTAGTGCTGTGACCATTGTACACTCAGCTGAGGTTCTTTTGAGATGTTACAGCGTGGAATATATTGTTTTGCTCAGTGGTAGTATTACTGCCTTCAGTAAAATGCCAGCTAGTCTTCCTTGTTAATTGTGATCTCATTGCCTTTCGTTGGATGTCCAGTGCCGACATGTTTGGATATCTTTGGTGTTTATCGAATTGAATGACTTCAATGAAAGATTGTTTTGTTTCAAACAAGTAATTTTAGTGTTCTTTATCTTTTGAGCCATGCTTTTGCTGTGAAGGCATGAGTTTTCTACAGGTCAGCAAAAATTGGAATCGTTTTCAAATCAAATCTGTGCGTGATCTTTGAACTGCCTCTGCAGGGCAAAACCGCTTAAGTAGTAACCTCATCATATATAATTTATGAGAAAGCTATCGAGCGTTCGTCGATTCTGCACAAAGGAAGGAGGCGTGCCAACGCTGGAGAGGAAGGAGGCCATGCTCGCGCCTGTGTCGGAGAGGAAGAAAAAATTGGCTGTGCCTAGGGTTCTAGGGTATAGAAGGATCCAAGCTGGGATGGTGGCTGGGCGGTTTAGGATGGCGGCGGTGGAGGTGGCGGGGCCAGTTTTGAGTAGGGGAGGCTCGTCTGAGCTGGAGAAAATGGCTGTGGGGGGAGGAAAAGAGGGAGACTGCTACGGACGCTAATGTTCACCGGAGCTCCGGCGAACCTTAGCGCTCACGACGGGGCAGGTGAGAAATCGAGATGGAAGATAAACAGTGGAGTGGGTATAAGCCATACTGAGTGGGGTAGGCAGACACTAATTTTATGCCGCTTTAGCACAAACTTTGGAGTAGCCCTCAAATCAGATCCTCAAGGTCTGAAAACGGCTTCAGCTTCTTTACTATTCACTATAAAAACAGCTTCTCTTAAAGTGCTGCTGGAGCTTTGCCGGTGGCAGGGGACGGTGCATCGAGGTCGGCTTAGCAGACATGTTCCCGTCCCCTGTTTTGAAACGGGAACGGAAACGGAAACTTTAGGGTGTTATTTTACATGTGGGAACGGGAACATGCGCGTTTCCGAAATAAAAATGTTCCCAAAACGTGAAACATGAGGATGGGAACTTGGGTCAAGTTTCCATTCCCTGGCTGCTAAGGTCGGGCGACAGAAAGGTAGGGAGCCTTGCACTGAACTTCTGGAACCAGGGCACTCGCTAATGGAGCTTGCTTTTGTAATTTGATTCTCAAATTAGCATACGGTCCCAGTACCGCGTCGCAGTTTGTTTTGGGCGCATAGGTCTTGTCGGCTGTGTGGAGGCTCCTTTGATCAATGCTGAAATGCACGCAAGCAGGTAGCTGTGGCTGACGTGCCTCTTCTTCAGCCTTGTTACGCCCAAAATCGGCCATCAAATGTTGAGGAAGGCAAAAGGCCTCGCTTGTCTTCACACTTCTCGTCGGCCAGTACTAGTCTGTACTATAGGAAGCAATCAACGCCCACTTCTGCACTTGTGCGTTAGATTATCGGACAGTGCAAATCATGGTTTAAGTTGAGTGATGGAGTAGAAGCAGCATGCTTGGAATACCGTGTAAGTTTCCCTCTCCTCGCTCGCCCGATGGCCCAGGGCCCAGGCACGCAGCAGCGGACCGGCGCCCGGCGTCCCCGTCTCACACAGTGCCTGCCGCGCGACCAGAGCCACACGCTTTTAAAAAGGAATTTCCCGCGGCACGGCACACTCGCTGATCGGCTCCGTACTCCTCCCCTTGCGGCTTGCGCGCTCGCCATCCCCGTCCTCCAGTCTGGACTCGCTTGGCTGCACCCGCGCTCCTGCTCCTACAAATCACGCCCCCACCTCCACCGCCTCCCTGCCCCGTCTCATCATCATCACGCACAGTGCCTCTCTCTCTCACCGCGGGAGACAAACGAACGAGTCGAGAGCGAGCCGCAGCCGCAGCCGCAGCCGCAGCCGCATGGACAGGTACAGGATCGCGCCGGCGCGGCCGGTCTGCCTCTCCGCCGCCGGCGCGGGGCTCCACCTCCGCCCGGCGGCGGCGGCGGCGGCGGCGGCGGGGCGCCGGTCCAGCGGCGCCGAGATCGGCATCTTCACGGCCGAGCGCTACTTCAGCGCGGCCGACGTCGGCAGGCGCGACGACGCCATGATCCCCGCGCCCCCTGATCACGACCACGAGCTGCCGCCGCCGCGGCTGTCCGTCCCTTCGGTGGCGGACGTGGCCAGCCAGAGCGGCCGCACCGTCGCGTCGTCGGAGGCCAGCTGGAACAGCCGGTCCGGGCTGCTGTCCGCCGCGCACCTGGCCGCGGCCAGGCAGGAAACGAGGAGTGTTGGCGCCGGCACCGCGTCGGTATATGGCAGCGATCATCAGGGTTACCGCGGCAGGAGGACCGGTGGTGGTGGTTCTGCCCAGCGCTGGACGCTGTTCGGCCGCGACTGCCCCTGCGCCGGCAGGAAGGCGGTCACCGTCGACGTCGCGTCCGAGCCGAGGAGCCCGGCGGCGGCGGCGCACTTCCACGCCAAGTTCAGCCCGCAGTGTGCCGTAGAGGAGTGTCTGGAGAGCACCATCTTTAAAGCAAAACACCCGCCGCCTCCCACAGCCGCGACGACCGAGGAGGAGGAGCCCACCAAGGTGAAGGTCACGGTGACGCCGGGGAGCCGCGCGTTCCCTCTCGCCGCCGCCGGCAACAACGCCTTCGCGGCGAGGCCGAACCGGAGCGCCGAAGTGCCGTTCGCCGCTCTCAACAATGCCGACATCAATCGCCGCGTTCTGAGAAGCTCCGGTGAGTTCACGTTCCCGGCACTCGGCGCGGCCAGGGTCGTGAGCGGCGGCGGCGGCGTCTTGGATGAGCCGCCGCGCGTGTCGCTGGAGGTGTTCCGCCCCATCGACGAGGATTCGGTAATGCTCGCGGACCCTCCGCCCTCCGCCGTGCCTCTGGCTGGCCGCATCGGGCTGCTGCCGCGCGCCCCCGCCGCCGGTGGCTGCGGCGTTGGTGGACGAGGAAGCGATGAGCGACGCGAGCTCGGACCTGTTCGACCTGGAGAGCTTCGCGGCGTCCTCCTCGTACCCGACCACGTACCGCGGGCGGGGGAAGCCGGCGCAACTCTGCCGACGACGACCTGCCCTACGTCTCCGCGGCGGCGGCCGCCGAGCCTGCGCTTAGCGAGTGCATGTATCCGGCCAGCGAGGCGAGCGTGGTGTGGAGCGTGGCCACGGCCGAGGGCGGCGCGTTCGACGCGGCCAGCGTGGCCAACTTCTCCAGCGCCGCGTCCGCGTGCTGCGTCGACGACCTCCGCTACGTTGTCCCGGAGTCCCCGAGTCCGGGTTCACCGCCACCATGTCCCGCAGCGCCCGCCGGAAGAAGAGTGGCGGCGGCGGGTTCCTCAGCAGCTGCAGGTGCGAGAAGGCGGTCAGCGTGGGGCCTGCGCCGGTGCGGGTGGTCCGGCCGCCGGCTCACCCGGGCACGGCCGCCAAGAGGTCCGGTGACGGCGCGTCACGGTACCACCACCACGGCCGCGCTCACGTGCCGGTCCGGACGTGACACGCCATCAAGTAGCCGGCGGCGACGCGCAGTGTTGTACATGCGCTCCCGAGGTTGCCACTTTTTCTGGTGGATTTCTGATCATGACATTGTCGCTATGTACAGTACAAATGTGGATGCTTCTACTTGGATTTCCCTAAAAAGTTGTTTACTATAGGATTGTGCTAAGCGAAACTCCTGTATTTTTTTTTACAGGACTAGCGAAACTCCTATGTTAACAGCATTATCCACCAAAATGGGGCACCTCTATAGTCTATACTCATTTTCTCATGCTTGTTACAA